>CAUYON010127093.1:0-18448 GCA_963573935.1 Arctocebus calabarensis | reverse complement strand
TCCTTGCATCTTCTCAGACCACCATGGAATAAAAGTTGAACTCAATAACAACAGGAATCTGCATACTCATACAAAATCATGGAAGCTAAATAACCTTATGCTGAAGGATAGCTGGGTCATAGACGAGATTAAGAAGGAAATTACCACATTTTTAGAACAAAATGACAATGAAGATATAAATTATGAGAACCTCTGGGATACTGCAAAGGCAGTCCTTAGAGGGAAATTTATAGCACTACAAGCCTTCCTCCAGAGAACGGAAAGAGAGGAAGTTAACAACTTAATGGAGGGCGGCATCTGTGGCTCAGTGAGTAGGGTGCTGGCCCCATATGCCAGAGGTGGCAGATGCAAACCCAGCCCCAGCCAAAAAAAAAAAAAAACAAAAAAAAACAAAACAAAACTTAATGGGACATCTTAAAACAACTGGAAAAGGAAGAACATTCCAATTCCAACCCAGCAGAAAAAAAGAAACCACAATTAGAGCAGAATTAAATGAAATTGAAAATAAAAGAATTATACAACAAATCAATAAATCAAAAAGTTGGTTTTTTGAAAAGGCCAATAAAATAGATAAACCTTTGGCTAACCTAACCAGAAAAAAAGAGTAAAATCTCTAATCTCATCAATCAGAAACGGTAAAGACGAAATAACAATAGACCCCCTCAGAAATTTTTTTGTTTTTGAGAGAGTCTATGTTTCTCTTGGTAGAGTGCTGTGACATCACAGCTCACAGCAACCTCAAACTCTTGGGCTTAAGCAATTCCCTTGCTTCAGCCTCCCCAGTAGCTGGGACAAAGGGGGCCTGCCATGACACCCAGATATTTTTTGTTGCAGCTGTCAGTACTGTTCAGCTGGCCCAGGCTGGGTTTGAACCCACAACCCTCGGTGTATGTGGCTGATGCCGACACCAAGGCTGCTGCTTCTTCATTTTTTTTTTTTTTTTTTTGTAGAGACAGAGTCTCACTTTATCGCCCTCAGTGGAGTGCCGTGGCATCACACAGCTCACAGCAATCTCCAACTCCTGGGCTTAGGCGATTCTCTTGCCTCAGCCTCCTGAATAGCTGGGACTACAGGCACCTGCCACAAGGCCCAGCTATTTTTCTGTTTTTGCAGTTCGGCCAAGACCAGGTTTGAACTTGCCACTTTACCGGTGCCCTAATCGATGAGCCACAGACACTGCCCCCCAGGGTTCTTAAATACATTGACTCCCAACAACTTACACCTGAGGCTTGAGGATCTTCAGCTGGGTGAGAATATCCTTCTGCACCCTGGGGTTGGCCGTGGCAGTGAGAGCCATCACTGGGACAGAAGGAAACTTCTCACGAAGTATGTTCATTCTTTTGTAATCTTGACGGAAATCATGCCCCCACTAGTTTGAAAAAAAAAAAATGCTGCTTTTCAGTCTCTTTAGATCTTCCTTTTATAAAAAGTAAACATTGGTTATTATATTAAGAACCATCTTATTTTTTGGCAAAATAGCAGACTAGTTCACTCAAGGTGGATTTTTCTTTGGTTCTGAAAATACACATACTGTTGGTAATATGCATTTATTTATATTTCAAGACATAAAAAAGTGTTTACCTGACTGACACAATGTGCTTCATCAATAACAAAACGTGCCAAGAGTTTTCTCTCATACAGATTCTTCAGAGTAGAAATCAGTCTATTACTTGCACAGACCTAGGTCAGAAACATGTCAGACATTTAAAACCATCCAGATATACCCCCTTATTGGTTCCGTTGTCTTTAAGCTACATTACAGCTTAAGCTACATAAACTTTATGTAAAATTGGTTATTTTAATTTATGAAGCAAATAGCAGATGTAATAGAAAATCACAAATCAGATTATTATTTTAGAATGCTCATTCACATTCAAGGAAGTGGGTTATTAGGTCAGTGGATCTTAAATTTTTTTCTGCCTCAATATACCTCAGAGCCACCACGACTTCACTGGCAATAAGTTACAGATCTGGGCAGCACCTGTGGCTCAAAGGAGTAGGGTGCCAGCCCCATATGCCAGAGGCGGTGTGTTCAAACCTAGCACTGGCCAAAAACTGAAAAAAAAGTTACAGATTTATGTTATGTGCATACATGTTATTTAGGGGAAAATAACATACATAGCAGAACCTCCATAGCTGACCACCTCAAGTTGACCTAATTTTCATAGACCAGACATGCACCACATGTACATATCACTATAGTAGGCCTAGTTCCTCATGTTGACCACCTCTGTATACTGACCAGTTTGTTATAGCCCCTCGGGTGGTCAACTTACAGAGGTTCTATTGTATGTGTATTTCACAGCTCTGTTCATGACAGGTCCTAGAAGTAATGATATCCAGTAACAACAAGCACATCTAACACTTACATCTTGACAGGGACATGTCAAAAAGCCACAAAAGCTAGTTTTAGATTGGGTGCAATGGCTCACACCTATAATCTCAGCATGCTGGGAGGCTGAGGCAGGTGGACTGCTTGAGCTCAGAAGTTTGAAACCAGTCTGAGCAAGAGCGAGACCCCCATCTCTACTAAAAATAGAAAAACTAGCCAGACATTGTGGCAGGCACTTGCCCCAGCTACTTGGAAGGCTGAGGCAAGAAGGTCGATCAAGCCTAAGAGTTTGAGGTTGCTGTGAGCTGTGATGCACAGCATTTTACTTAGGGTGACAGAGTAAAAGAGTCAAAATCATGAAAGACAAAAGAGAGAAACTGTTTGGATTAAGGAGATCAGAGAGACATAACAACTAAATGCCATACATGATCTGGGGTTTCGTTTGCTATAAAGGACATTACTGGGACAATTAGTGAAACTGGTATAAGGTTTACAGATTATATATTGCATCAATGAGCATTTGCTAATTTTGGTAACTATACTGAGATCATGGAAGAGAATTCCTTCTTAAGAAATGTACAGGGCAGTGCCTATGGCTCATCGAGTAAGGAGCCAGCCCCGTATTCCGAAGGTGGCGGGTTCAAGCCCAGCCTTGGCCGAACTGCAAAACAGAAAAAATAGCTGGGTGTTGTTGTGGGCACCTGTGGTGCCAGCTACTCAGGAGGCTGAGGTAAAAGAATCGCCTAAGCCCAGGAGTTGGAGGTTGCTGTGAGCTGTGTGATGCTACAGCACTCTAGCAATAACGTGAGACTCTGTCTCTACAAAGAAACAAAAAGAAATGTACAGTGGAGTGTGGTTAGGGTTATAGGGTGTCACATCTGCAATGCACTCTCAATCAAATACTACAGGAAAAAAGAGCAATAAAGCAGTATAGGATTATAAACGTTACCATTAGGGGTTTCTGCGTGAAAGTTGTACAGGAATTCTTTGCACTATGCTGTCAAAAATTATGAAATAAATTTTGAAAATATTATCTATCCTAATGATCCTTAACTTTCATTCTTTCTTTTTTTGAGACAGAGCCTCACTATGTTGCCCTTGGTCAGGGTGCTGTGACGTCACAGCTCATAGCAACCTCCAGCTCTTGGGCTTAGGTAACTCTATTGCCTCAGCCTCCCCAGTAGCTGGGACTACAGGTGCCCGCCACAACGCCCAGCTATTTTTTTGTTGCAATTTGGCCGGGGCTGGGTTCGAATCTGCCACCCTTGGTATATGGGGCCAGTGCCCTACTCACTGAGCCACAGGCACTGCCCCAATCCTTAACTTTCTAATCCAATTTTGTTCTACCACACTCATACTCCCTAGCTCTTATTTGTGTGGGAAAGAAGTTGGTAGATTACTTGTAATTATAACATAGTATTAAAAGAGAAAAACACAAATATGAATCCACCTGATGATTTTATTATCTATTTTAGGTTACAAAAAATAATTAAAGTAGTTTTGTTTATTTTTATTTATAATTTGTTTGATTGTGACACTTTTTTTTTTGTGACAGAGTCTCACTTTGTTGCCGCCTTCAGTACCATGCTATGGCGTCACAGCTTATAAGCAACCTTAAATTCTTGGGCTCAAGCGACTCTCTCGCCTCAGCCTCCCAAGTAGCTGGTATTACAGGCGTCCACCGCAACGCCTGGCTATTTTTTGTTGTTGTTGCAATTGTCATTGTTTGGCAGGCCTGGGCTGGATTCAAACCCGTCAACTCTGGTGTATGTGGCTGGTACTCTAGCCCCTGAGCTACAGGTGCCAAGCCTGACTGTGACACTTCTTTTTTTTTTTTTTAAAGTTCTTATTTTATTTATTTATTTTGCAGTTTTTGGCCAGGGCTGGGTTTGTACCCGCCACCTCTGGCATATGGGGCCAGTGCCCTACCCCTTTGAGCCACAGGCACTGCCCTTGCAACACTTCTTGAAGCCATCTCCAGGATGAAGTCCAGGCTTACTCTTGCATATCTCATAGTAGAAAATGGTTTCTCTCCTTCCACCTCTCTTTACTTCTGCCACAAACCATGCAATCCTTTGATTTTTTTTTCCATTTTGCATTATAAAATGCATCTTCCCGTTTAGCCTTTCCTTAGCGTCAGAAGATGATGATCTTCCCCTTGAATTGTTCCTCACAATGCTCACAAGCCAAGAAAGGTGTGTCTGCAATTTTTCTCCACTCTCCTCCCTTATGTAATTAGTAACGAGGTAGCTGTTTACAACTTCAACTTCCATCAGCCAGAAGAATAATTTTTCCCACCATCTGTAGGACCTCCTTGTAAATCTGTAACACCCATGGTACTGTTCAGCTCAGTTCACTCTTCCCATAAACTTTGTATTCTAAAACAACTGTCACTTTTTCCTTCGTTTTTTGTTGTTGTTGATGTTGTTGTTCTTTGCAGTTTTGGGCGGAGCCGGGCTTGAACCTGCCACCCCCGGTATTTGGGGCCGGTGCCCTACTCCTTGAGCCACAGGTGCCACCCAACTGTCACTTTTTCAAATTGAACAAGCTGTTTCTTCCCATATAACCAGTGATCAACTGTGTTTGAGGGCCAAAGAATGTACTCAGCATTGTCATTAACCTCTTGTCATTTCTACATGATTTTCATATCACATTGACAACCACATAACTCATATTCCTGAAGTTTCTTATTTTTCACATCACTTGAAAAATCCTTCCTCGAAGCTGTAACTCTTGCTGTTATATCTTTTTTCATTTCATAAAATTCCCAAGCAAATTGAGGGTGACATAGCCTGAACCACTTGTTTGTGTTTGCAAAACTCATGCCAAATGAATCACTATTCAAGATGTAAATGGCAAATCTGGACGAGTAAGACTTTCTGTTGCTGTCTTGCCATGATAGGGAAAGTGAGAAAACAAAAAACCATTTTCAGAATCACAGAGGCAACAAATTTGTAGCCCTTACTTGTAGGCTTCTTTGGACTGTAGTACTTGAATTGAATCCTTCCTTTGAAACCTACTGTGCTCTCATATATAGTCACGTTTCCTCTTGGTACATAAAGTTCTTTGAATTTATTATGGTCAGTATACTCATACTCTTCACTTTGCTCTCTCAGGTACATACACTCCCTTGAGCTGTGACAGGAGGAACTAAATCCAACATCCAAAATAGTTGGGAAAAACTCCTGTGAGAGAAAAAAATACTTGAAGAATGAAGCTCTGCCTAGCCAGTCTTTAGTAAAATAGTCAACTAATTGCACTTTCAAATTCAGAGCCATGATCAGTATTACACCAAAGAATGCCTTCATTTCTTCTAATGAAACATCCTTCCACAAGTGTTATGTTGAGTATTTTGTTAATGGAATCACTTTCTATATTTTTTCTGCTGCATACATATTTGATACAGTCACAATTTCACCAATAAAATCATCTGAGAAAAAGAGCTAGAAATATTCAAGTTTAGTTTTTGGCCAGCACTCTGAGGAAGGGTGAATCCCTGTTGTGTGACAGAACATGCGAATTTTATACGATCCCCATCACCATTTGAAAACCTTCCACCTACTTGTTACAGTTTGCATATTCTTGTCACTTTCTTCTCCATCACTAGCTTCAGATTCACTGGTATTAATGTCACACTGCACACAGGAAGAGTGTGTCAAGCTCACTTTCATCACTAAACTCTGTCAACCTCAAAAATCCATGCTGCAGTATTGTCATCAATAATGCGCCTTCGCTTAGCCATTTTCCTAAAAGCACAACCACATGAATACAACACACCTTTTCAAATCAAAACACACAGCCTGCTGAGAAACTGAAAGAGTATGACCTGCATTATCTATTGGCTGGAGTCAAGTGAGGAAATGCGTCCAACAGTGGAGCCAGCGAACAAAGGCAACCAAAAAAAGTGTTGGCCGTCTTTGGACTTTGGAGCAGAACAGGCTGAGGTCCAACATAGGATAAGGAAGAGTTTAATATCATATTTTAAAGTAATAACTTAAATACAAACCTTTTCTGGAGTAACATATAGAAGTTTTATAATTGGGTCTTTCTTCGATAATTGGAGATAAATACTTGTAGCTTCTGAGTCAGTCTTATCACCCGTCAGATATGTAGCTGGAATCTAAGTATAAAAGTAGCAAATAATTCAAATTTTATACATTAAAATTATAACTTTTTTTTTTTTTTTTTTTGAGACAGAGCCTCAAGCTGTCACCTGGATAGAGTGCTATGGCATCACAGCTCACAGTAACCTCCAATTCCTGGGCTCAAGCGAGTCTCCTGCCTCTGTCTCCCAAGTCGCTGGGACCACAGGCGCCCGCCACAATGCCCGGCCATTTTTTGGTTGCAACCGTCATTGTTGTTTGGCGGGCCCGGGGGCTGGATTCGAACCTGCCAGCTCAGGTGTACGTGGCTGGCGCCTTAACCCGTTGAGCCACAGGCGCCGAGCCTAAAATTATAACTTTTAAGTCCCATATGACATCTACAATTATAAAGAGGTGTTCAAATGTGACTTGTGTGATCTTTTGTTATTTGCACATATTGAGTATTACAACTTTAATAGTTTTTTTTCCTCTCTTAAAATGTGTAGACATTTTTTGGCATCCTCACATATTTTGAAAAACCCTTATTAAGGGCTGGGTGCACAGGCTCATACCTATAATCCTATGGGAGGTTGAGGAGGGTGGATTGCTTGAGCTCAGGAGTTTGAGATCAGCCTGACCAAGAGTTAGATCTTGTCTCTAAAAGAAAAAAATAGCCAGGTGTTGTGGCGGGTGCCTCTAGTCCCAGCTACTTGAGAGGCTGAGGCCAAGAGGATTGCTTGAGCCCAAGAGTTTGAGGTTGCAGTTAGATATGATGCCGCAGTACTCTATGGACAGCGACAAAATAAGAATCTGTCTGAAAAACAAACAGCCTAGGCACAGAGGGTCACACCTGTGATCCCAGCACTTGGGAGGCCGAGGTGGGTGGACTGCCTGAGCTCACAGGTTCAAGACCAACCTGAACCAGAGTTAGAACTCTTTTCTAAAAACAGCCAGGCATTGTGGCAGGCGCCTGTAGTCCCAGCTACTTGGGAGGCTGAGGCAAAAGAATTGCTTAAGCCCAGGAGTTTGAGGTTGCTGTGAGCTATGACTCTTTCTAAAAGCAAACAAAAAACTTAATAAACATAACTCAAAATAGTCTTTCTATTGTTTACTTTACTTGCTTTACTGTTCATCTCCGTAAATACGAGTATCTAAGAGATTCCAGTCCTAATGTATGGTCACAGTTTTTTTTTTGAGACGGAGTCTCAAGCTGTCACCGTGGGTAGAGTACCATGATACTGCAGCTCACAGCAACCTTAAACTACTGGGCTTGAGTGTTTCTCTTACCTCAGACTCCCAATTATTTGGGAGTACAGGTGCCCACCATAGCACCCAGCTACTTTTTGGTTTTAGTTATCATTGTTGTTTGGCAGGTCTGGGCAGGTTCGAACTCGCCAGCTCCGGAGTATGTGGCTGGTGCCCTAGCTGCTGAACTATAGGCACTGAGCCTGAATAGCCACATTTATTTTAGGTAAACAGATCTTTTGGGTTTTAATGCAAGCAACAAAGAAAGGGCCATAATATCATGAACAGTTGAACAATGGCTATCATCCCTGCACTAAGACACTCTTTGGAAAAGAAAGCAAACTGTGGTCTTGTTGCAGGTTGGTGACTCATAAATAGTTGTTTCACCTTAATGTGAAGAATTCTGCAGAATGCATTAATCCACTTCCTTACACTTAGTCATGAGGAAAACAACATGTGCGTAGGCCTGTGAAATGTGTGTGCATTTTAAGATATAAGGGGAAGAATGTATATGCTGATCTGGCAGGAGTAAAATGAGAAATCCTTTCCTATTAGTAAACAAAATTTACTTCAGCAAAACACAGTACAGGTTATAAGTTCTTACTAAAATACATTCCTGTAGAATAAAATCAGATTAAACTTCAGGAGGTTATCCATATCAGAATTCTTGAACTTGCATTTAATTGTATTAATTGAACCGTTATGCTCTATTTTATAATTTATGAACTACTTCATTAAAGGGTTATTGAGAGTACTGAAATATAATTATTTGTGAAACACATTTTTTTTTTTTGAGACAGAGCCTCAAGTTGTTACCCTGGATAGAGTGCTGTGGCATCACAGCTCACAGCAAACTCCAATTCCTGGCTCAAGCGAGTCTCCTGACTCCGCCTCCCAAGTAGCTGGGACTACAGGCGCCTGCCACAACGCCTGGCCATTTTTTGGTTGCAGCTGTCATTGTTGTTTGGTGGGCCCGGGCTGGATTCGAACCCGCCAGCTCAGGTGTACGTGGCTGGCGCCTTAGCTCGTACATTTTTATCAGCATTTTTATTTTATAACTTACATCCAAGGAGGTTAGCTTTTGGACTTGATCTACAATTAGTGATCTCAAGGGAGAAATGACAATAGTGACCCCAGGAGAAACACAGGCCGGTAGCTGGTAACACAAACTTTTACCACCTCCTAAAGAAAAATGGAAAAAAATATGTTAGGTTGTAGCTTGAGAACATGAAGATAAAAGTTCAAAATAAATGACATATAATATTTAAAATAATTTACTAACAGAACAGAAAGGGATATTGCTTGTGGTACTAACAATTTGCCATACTCAAATTACCCAAACTATTTAGTCAATTTAAGTAATGTATAAAATTGATCTTATTTAGGACATCATTTTGGTTTTGTTTGAGTGGTCTTGCTCTGTTAGGTTAGAGTGCAGTGATGCCATCACAGCTCACTACAATCTGAAACTACTGGGCTCAAGTGATCCTTCCAGCCTCAGCCTCCCAAAGTGCCAGGATTAGAGGCGTAAGCCACCGTGCTGGTCTGGGACATCTTAATAGGCATGTCTTATAATGACAGCAAGAATAAGAGCAAGAAACTTGAATGCAAAGGAATTACTTAAAAGTCTACTTGGCTAGGAGGCCAAGATGGATAGATGGTCTCACAAGTTCGAGACCAGCCTGAGCAAGAATGAGACCCTGTCTCTACTAAAAAAATTAAAAAATGAGGCAAGAAGATCACTTGAGTCCAAGAATTAGAGGTTGCTGTGAGCTATGACGCCAGAGCACTCTAACCTAGGGTAATAGTTTGAGTCTCTGTCTCAAAAAAACAAAAAACAAAACACAGTCTACTTGAGAAATCAAAATACAGTAAACTTTTTATTTCTGGTAGTATAAAGGGTCTCTAAAAGTTATACTAGGGCTCGGTGCCTGTAGCTCAGCTACCAGGGCACCAGCCACATACACCAGAGCTAATGGGTTTGAATTCAGCCTGGGCCTGCCAAACAACAACAACTACAACCAAAATATAGCCAGGTGTTGTGGTGGGTGCCTGTAGTCCCAGCTATCTGGGAGGCTGAGGCTAGAAAATTGCTTAAGCCCAAGAGTCTGCTGTGAGCTGTCACACCACAGCACTCTACCCAGGGCAACATAGTGAGACTCTGTCTAAAAATAAAAATAAAAAAATAAATAAGTTATATTAAGATTAATTACTTTTTATATAATATTTATTTTTTTAAGAGTTAGATATAATAAAATATATAACCTTAAAAACCATAAAGAACACGATTTACTATTTCTTTGAGATTCCATAAGGCACTTTTAGGACCTCAGCTTCTTTTTTTTTTTTCTGAGACAGAGCCTCAAGCTGTCATCCTTGGTAGAATGCCATGGCATCACAGCTCAAAGCAACCTCCAATTCCTGGGCTCAAGCCAGTCTCCTGCCTCCACGTCCCAAGTAGCTGGGACTACAGGCGCCCGCCACAACACCCGGCCATTTTTTGGTTGCAGCCGTCATTGTTGTTTGGCGGGCCCGGGCTGGATTCAAACCCGCCAGCTTAGGTGTACGTGGCTGGCGCCTTAGCCTGTTAAGCCACAAGCGCCGAGCCAGGACCTCAGCTTTTAAAAACTATTATAACAATATAAGTCTCTAACTATGTCTCACTATTTCACCCTCAGTAGAGTGCCAGAGGTGAATACCAGAGCTTTTACTGACAGTACTCTTCTCAATATGGTGATATTCCCAATTCCCAATCTGATTCTGAAATGAAAGGGTAGAATTATGTTTGTGAGTACTAATAGTAGATAAAAAGAAAGAAATGTTGAAAGATGAAAAATCTCTTTCTAGCCAGGCACAGTGGCTCATGCCTGTAATCCTAGCACTTGGGAGGCCAAGGTGGGTGGATTGCCTGAGTTGACAGGTTCCAGGCCAGCCTGAGTGAGACCTTGTTTTTAAAAATAGCCAGGTGTCATGGCAGGCGCCTGTAGTCCCAGCTACTTGGGAGACTGAGGCAAGAGAATTGCTTAAGCCCAGGAGTTTGAGATTGCTGTGAGCTATGACACTACAGCACTCTGCCAAGAGTGACAAAGTGAGACTCTGTCTCAAAAAAAAAAAAAGAAAGAAAAATCTCTTTTTTTTTTTGGCTCAGTGCCTGTGGCTCAACGGGCTAAGGTGCCAGCCACGTACACCTGAGCTCTCGGTTCGAATCCAGCCTGGACTCACCAAAAAACAATGGTGGCTGCAACCAAAAAAAAAAAACAATGGCCGGGCGTTGTGGCGGGCGCCTGTAGTCCCAGCTACTTGGGAGGCGGAGGCAAGAGACTCACTTGAGCCCAGGAATTGGAGGTTGCTTTGAGCTGTGATGTCATGGCACTCTACGCAGGGTGACAGCTTGAGGCTCCGTCTCAAAAAAAAAGAAAAATTTCTTTTTGTGTGACTCTTATTCACAATGGCAAGATGGTGGGTGCACATTTCACAGTGACTAAAGTGATCACTCCCCAGTTTTTAATTTCACCCATCTACTAATGATTCCAGGAAATCCTTAGTACTTTCCTTTTTTTTAAACTATGTATCACATTCTTTCTTTTTCACATGGGTATTAAGTAAATTTCTTGTTATATGTATGTGGAGATGTTAAAGAGAGAACAGGACACTAAGGACAACGACCTGAGCCCTATTTTCTGCTCTCCCACTAAATTCACTATGACAACTTAGACATGTCATTTAACCTCAATCTTATCACCTGCAAAAATGTACTAGCTCGTAGTTTAAAAAAAACTTTTTTTTTGTCTGCCTCGTAGTAAAAAAAACTTTTTTTTTTTTTGGTCTAACAGAAACCTTATTTGGAATCTCTCTCTTTACATACATATATATCAAGAAGGTGAGAGGGGGCATAAGGAACGTTAAAAAATGTCCCATTAGCCAGACATGGTGGCTCACACCTGTAATTCTAGCACTCTGGGAGGCTGAGGTGGGTGGATTGCCTGTGCTCAAGAGTTCGAGACCAGCCCAAGCCAGAATGAAACCTCCTCTCTAAAAATAACTGTGCGTTGTGGCGGGCACCTGTATTCTCTGAGGCAAGAGAATTGCTTGAGGAGTTTTAAGTTGCTGTGAGCTGTTGGCATATCACTGAAGATGACAAAGTGAGACACTGAAGATGACAAAGTGAGACTCTGCCTCAAAAAAAAAAAAAAATTCCCTTTAAAATCCTAATAGATGACAGAAAGCCCTGAAAAATCACTGGAGTAGATCATTGCCAAGGTCCTTTCTAGTGTTAGAGTCTAAAGAAAGACAAAGAATGATTAACAAATTAGTAAAACTTAAAATGCTGATTCTTGAGCCAACACTGGGAATTTTAACATCAGTTTGAAAAAATTCAGATGCTCACACAATACTAATAACTATCAATAATAATGACAGTGCTAACTTGCTAAAGGTCATAATAAGTCAAGTAAATGGCAGAGGGAAGACCCCACATAGGTAATGAAATTCCACATTCTCATGCTTCTTATTCTTATCATTTAATATTCTTACATGGATTTCTGATGATTTAATATTCTTACATGGATAGCCACACATCACACTGAATAGCTGGGGTGAGATTTATTAGCACAGTGAAGTGTCCTGGACTCTTTAAAACTGGGACCGTGAAAGAAGTACACTAATATTTTCCACTTAATCCTCATGCCACCCTGTGAGAATAGTGCACACGCAAGGACACAGGCCTAGGCAGGGACACACTCACCACACTGGCTGGGCTGGAGCAGTGACCCATGCCACCAGGTAACACCAGGCTGCATCACACTAGCCTCAATCTTATCACCTCCAAAAATGTACTAGCTCAGTAGTTAAAAAAAAAAAAAACTTTTTTTTTATTTAACAGAAATGGGCATAGTCCTTGACAGTGGTTTTTTTGGTCTTTTTTTGTTCACTTTTCAGACTTATTTGGACTAGAGAAAAGAATAATACCCAGCTTAGGTGCCTGTACCTCAGCTAGAGCGCTAGCCACATACACTGGAGCTGGTAGGTTCAAATCCAGCCCAGGCCTGCTAAACAACGACAACTACAACCAAAAAATAGCCAGGCCTTGTGGCAGGTGCCTGTAGTCCCAGCTACTTGAGTGGCTGAGGCAAGAGAATGGCTTAAGCCCAAGAGCTGTGACGCCATAGTATAAAGAGCGACATAGTGAGACTCTGTCTCCAAAAAAAAAAAAAAGGGGGGCGGTGCCTGTGGCCCAGTGAGTAGGGCACCAGCCCCATATACTGAAGGTGACAGGTTCAAACCCGGCCTCAGCTGAACTGCAAAACAAAGAAAGTAGCCGGGCGTTATGGTGGGCGCCTGTAGTCCCAGCTACTCGGGGGGCTGAGGCAAGAGAATCTCCTAAGCCCAGGAGTCGGAGGTTACTGTGAGTTGTGTGATGCCACAGCATTCTACCGAGGGCGATAAAATGAGACTCCGCCTCCACAAAAAAAAAAAAATAATAATAATACCCATAGAAAAATTTGAGGTCAGTTTAATACAGTGAACTTAGAGTTGAAAATCTTACAGGGCCATAAATTTTATCAGGTCAACAACTAGGACAGAGGATATGAGGTAATACACTTTCTCACTATGACATGGGAGGTTTAAGAAGTCTTTAAATGACAGAAATACTGTGTAGGTAGTCATTTTATTTCTATTAGAAGGACTTTCATTTAACATCTGCCAATGGATTCCTGTCAATTTATATCTAAGAATACATACCAGTCGGCATTAGAATGAAGCAGTCTTCACCAAGCAACGCAGCATTGATTGCCTCTAGCTGATTAGTTCTAAAATTGTGCAGGCCAAATTTTTTATGAAAAATCTTCAACATCTCTTTTGTATGAGGAAAATTAAGACTTCGGAAATGCTCATGTTTCAGATTTCTGTATGCTGAATCTTGCTCTGATTTATCTAAGAAAATAGTCAACATTAAGAAAAATCAGTATATGAGTGTTCTGCAAGGACAGCTTTAGCACCTCCCTTCAGCGCAGAATCACCCCAACATACCTCCTCAACTGTCTCAAAGCCACCACAGACTTTAAGTGCCCAAATCAAGTCTTTCCTTGACCGTCCGAAGCACCCACAGCGAGTACTTATTCCAAGACAACCACTGGCGCTGCTTTTCCACTCAGCCTTTAAATTTGAAAGTCTTTGAGGGACTGGGCTCTTTACACATTCTTTTTTGAATTTTCCTAGCCCTGCCATCTTAAAAGAACCTATGTGCAGAGAATGCCTAAGTGACCCCTGCTCAGCTTGTCCTGCAGCACCTCCAGACGCCTACAAGACATTTCTACCCGAATCGCTCACAACATTTTACTCAGTCTTAAAATAAGCCTCCTCTGCTACTATTCAAATCTGACGCTACCTCCTGACCTCCCTGCTTCCGCTAATGGTGTCACAATTTCCCCAGTCACTGGGTCTGGGGCTTTCTCAGATTCCTTCCTCATGGTGTCTCCCACGTCTACCCTGGCTCGGCAGCCCAGTGGCTGACAGCTCTGGCAGCTACTCTGCCCCAACTCTCAGCTGTCTCAAGATAATTGCAGACATCAAGTATGACACATTCTAACATGACACAAAAGTAAACCCATTAACAGTTATTAAAGGTCAACAGAAACTGTAAGAAGGAAACTCTGTGGTATTAGGTCTCATCAATGGCAAAATTAGGGAGGGCTGTACCTTATAAAACCCAGTACACAGGGCAGCGTCTAGTGGCTCAGTGAGTAGGGCGCTGGCCCCATATACCACAGGGAGAGGGTTCCAACCCGGACCCAGCCAAACTGCAATAAAAAATAGCCAGGCGTTGTGGCAGGCGCCTGTAGTCCCAGATACACAGGAGGCTGAGGCAAGATAACTGCCTAAGTCCAAAAGCTGGAGGTTGTTGTGAGCTATAACGCCACAGTACTCTACCGAGGGCAACAAAGTAAGACTCTGTCTCTAAAAAAAAAAAAAAAACCCGTACATAGAAATTTATTTCAGTTAAAAAATACTTTTGGTAACTTTATAGGATTGATATAGGTCTTAAAGTTATTTTCGGCTTTCCTCTGTAGCCTTAATAGTGGCTAACTTCATTCCTCCAAAAGCTTCTCTCTCACTAAACCGCGAGCTCCAAGAGGGCAGAACTATGTTGCTCATCTTTGAATTACCGGCACACAGCACAGCACACGTACATAGAGAATAGAAGGCCCAAAGAACAAATCGGACTGATTTCACATCCTCCTTAGACTGCTCTATATTTTAATATTTTAAGACATAAAACTCGCTTTTCTTCTTTGTAAATTAATTCTCATCAATCCAGAATTCTAAAAATACACATACTTTTAGCATATAAATTCATCTTTGCTTTTGCCCTTCCCCAAATCTTTAAAACACTTGGTCGCCATGAGCTTTTTTATTTAGGGACTAAAACATGTTAATTTAAAGGCAAAGCACATTTCTATTGACTTTAGAGCCTTACTACAATAGGCTGTAATTACGCATTCTATAAAACTGCAGCTGCTACAGAGAGAAAAAAGCAACTTGCTTTTGAAGTTGTGACTTATAATTCATATCACCAGCAGAATCTGCATAGAAACAATGTGATTCTCAGGCAGTGATGATGTGCTGTGGTCTCCTCACTCTATGCCTACCCTGGATAGTTTTGTTTTCATTATAATATATAGGCATTGAATTTATTTTAAACTTACCAGTGTCATTCCGAATTGTCTCTGAGAAGTTTATATTTTGAGCAGTAGATGCCACTGGAAGACAGTTTGTCTTGGCTGAAGAAATTCTTTCAGACACTGTTTTAACTGGTCGACCTTCCATGATGGGCTGATGGGCAGCTGTGGAGGATTTGCTGGCTGCTAAATTGTGCACTATATTTTCCCAGTCATCATCATCATTATCAAAGTCATCTATGTCCAAATTATCAATATCATAGGAAGCCTGAATTTCTCTTTCTAAGTCATTTATTGAAGCAGTGTTTTTATTCTGATCTTTCACAGCAGTGCTTGTGAGAACACTTCCTGGGAAAAAAGAGCTTTCGTTGCTTTTTTCTAGCTTTGGGGTTTCAGCCCAGTTGTTACTTACAAAAGACTTCTGTAAACAAGACTTTGATAACATGCTTTCACAGTGATTCTTTGTGGTGGCTAAGAATCCTGTCTTTCCCAGAGTGGTAGTTGGTAAACATTCCCCAGGGGAACCTGGATTTGAGGGGAGGTACGGGAAAGCTAATTCTTTCACAAAATTCTCCCCAGGAGAAGAATCCCCCTCCACAGGGCTACCACGAGGATCAGGCCTGCGTCTCCACACTGAGCCAAGATGACCTGTGCCACTTCTGTTAAAATCGACTTCCGCTAGGAGTTTCCTTCTGAAGAGAAAAAGAGGACAACATATTATATCTAAGTTGTTTGCTCTGGTGGACCACAGAAGTCTACCTTCAGTTTTTATCCCAAACAGAAATTGTAGTATAATATATTCTTTCTTCCAATCTCTAAAAATTGAACACAAATACTGTAACTGTTTAAAAAGTAAATTTACTTAAAACTCAGTGACGTGACAATCCTCCTGTGATTTCCAGCCAAAAAGCTTGGACATTCTGCCCTGCTCATTTATGATTTAGACTGGTACAAATGCAATCAGATTTGTCTCAGAAGGAGAAAAGTCAAGGTACCTCATGTTCCGCTGCAGAAGCAGTTCGTCCCCGCATTCCAAAGCTTTTAGTTTATCAGCAGGAACTGTATCAATTAACTTACAGATACGGTCCATCACGTGGATGAGCTGCTGCTGTATACTTATCTGTCTAGCTATAAGGAAAATACGGTGTTAATACGTTTCTTTAAAAATAAAAAAGACAAGATTTTCAAAGTCACATGTAAAATGTGAAGCAGTATTTTAAAAAAGATTATAAAGGGCAGCGCCTGTGGCTCATCGAGTAGGGCGCCGGCCCCATATACCAAAGGTCCGGAATCAAGCCTGGCCTCGGCCAAACTGCAAAAACAGAAAAGTAGCCGGATGTTGTAGCGAGCACCTGTAGTCCCCAGCTACTCGAGAGGCTGAGGCAAGAGAATCACCTAAGCCCAGGAGTTGGAGGTTGCTGTGAGCTGTGTGATGCCACAGCACTCTACTGAGGGCGATAAAGTGACTCTGTCTCTACAAAAAAAAAAAGATCATAAACAAGCTTACATCATCCTGTCATCTGCCTATGAATTAACTTGAAATCAGGCTGTATGAGAGCTCATATTTCATTTAGTTTTGTGATAATTAATAATAATTCTCTTACCAGACATGGTGGCTCACACCTATCATCCCAGCACTTTGGGAGGCCAAGGCAGGTGGACTGCCTGAGCTCAGGAGTTCAAGAACAGCTAGACCAAGAGAGAAACCCTGACTCTTAAAACAAACAAACAAAAAAAAGCCAGGCGTTGTGGTGGGTACCTGTGGTCCCAGCTATTCAGGAGACTGAGGGAAGAGAATCACTTGAGCCCAAGAATTTGAGATTGCTGTGAATTATGACACCACTGCCTTCTACTGAGGGCAACACAATGAGACTCTGTCTCCAAAAAAAATAAACCTCTTAGAATAACCAAGGCACAAAGGATTATCAATTTCCTGCACCTTTTTACTAACTTCAGGTGTACATCTCACCTCACTAACACAAAGGGTATAGTTAAAGGTCAAACAGGCAACAGCCCCACCTAATGTTATGACCTGCCTGGAACCCAGGCTTCCCTTTGATGGTAACAGCATAGGACCTAGATTTTCTTCTTATAGATCTCCCCTTCCCTATTCCCTCATTGGGCATTTGATATAAAATAGGCAGCCCAACAAGAATCTCCCAGTTTTTTGACTGGAAAGAGCATCTCTTAAAATGAGATGCTCATATGCTTCTGTGGCCATCTCTACCACCACGCAAGGAACAGCAGCTTGTAAATAAGATCAACACAGGAGGAAATAGAAAACAGATAAAGGAAATGTCTAAGATGGAGAGACAGGACAAAAGAGAGGAGAGAGAAGGCAAGTGTTGAGAGAAAGGAACTCCTGATAACAATGTTAGGACATCAGAGGACTGCTGGCCTGCTGGCCTGCTCCCATCGTTTTTACTGAGCCATACAACTACTAAATAGAACCTCAAAGGAGTTTGGGTTCTAGAGGAAAGAAAGAAAAAAATGGCTTAGGTGTCAACAGGAAGCAAGGAAGATGCCTATTCCTCTTCTAAGCCCCAAAGTGTGTGTAGGGGAGAAAAAGCCAGTTGAGGTGGGCTGTAGGGGAAACAGTATTCTCAGCAAACAGTGAGAAAAAGGGTAACATCTGGACAAGAGAATGAGGCTACGGGGGAAGCAGAAGGAAAGAGGACAGAGCAGAGGTGTACAGAACAGCATAGGAACAAGCATCTATAGGAATGACCCCCTGGACTTCTATGGTGACTGAAGGAAACAGGGACATGAGGTATAAGATGGCAAAAGTGGGACTGCTGAATTGTTTTACTTCTGTTTTCTCTGCAAGAACAGGCATCAGACTGTAAAGAGAATACATGGCCATGTGAGGGAAACAAGAGCCAAGTCAGGCTCAGAGAGATACGAGAGTATCTAGCTAGCTACCAGAAAGAAGCTCAAGTCTCCTTGTCCAGAAAGATTACACCTTAGAATACAATGGAAAGGCTCAGCGCCTGTGGCTCAACGGGCTAAAGGTGCCAGCCACGTACACCTGAACTGGCAGGTTTGAATCCAGCCTGGGCCCGCCAAACAACAATGACAGCTGCAACCAAAAAATGGCCAGGCGTTGTGGC
>CAUYON010127090.1:0-27716 GCA_963573935.1 Arctocebus calabarensis | reverse complement strand
TACTATGCTGCCTTAAAGAAAGATGGAGACTTTACCTCTTTCATGTTTACATGGATGGAGCTGGAACATATTCTTCTTAGCAAAGTATCTCAAGAATGGAAGAAAAAATATCCAATGTATACACCCCTACTATGAAGCAAACTTATAGCTTTCATGCAAAGGCTACCGCGGAAAGGGGAACGGGAGGGAAGGGAATGAGGCGGGTGGGTGGAGAGAGGATAAAAGGTGGGATCACACTTATGGTGCATCTTAGAAGGGTCAGGTGAAACTTACTAAATGCAGAACACAAATGTTTTCACACAATAAACAAGAAAATCCCATGAAGCTTATGTTGAACAGTTGGATGAAAGTATTTCAGATTGTATATGAAGCCCGCATACTGTACCCCATGATTGCACTAATGTACACAGTTATGATTTAATAAAAAAAAAAACAGAAAAAATAACTGGAAATATATATGTATAAACCAAAAGTTGCTGTCAAAATCAAACAAACAATGTCAATGAAATGATGCTTTTCTTAGAAAACATTTTGATCTGATCAGTTTTTAGAAGGAAACTCAGGAAACAGGAAATGATATCCAGAAATTGAAAGATTTATACGTGCTCATTAACACACATAATTGCCATTTAGCTTTGGACAGAATAAAAGACCCAACAGGATTTTAATATAGGTTCTTTCTCTCCTTAGGCATTAATGTCACAGTATAGATAGACCTGAAATCATTAGACCCATACAAATAGATGATTACTAAAATTAGAATCTTTACTTTAGAGATTACACAGTGACAGCCTAACTAAATTTTCTTGCCTCTTGAGAAAATTCTGGGCACAAAATACCATCTGGTAGGTGTGTGTATACATCCAATGCTTAAGAATTCACCAGGTCCTTTTGGAATGGCAAAGTGACTGTAAAATCAAGCATTCAAATTCTACACAGTGTATTTCACATCTATTGACTTTATATCAAAAGTTCTTAATACTTCCTGAATAAAAGACAATACCCTATGGAATATATTTCATAACATTCTAATCAAAGATGATGGTGAATCTGAGTGAAAGTTATTATGCATGCATCTTACTTAAATATTAAGTGGAGTCCTTTAATATGCATGACTGATTAATCTTTCTAAATATGTTTAATTGAAATTTTACAATAAGGTGATGAAGATTGACGTATGACTTAAAAATTATTTTCTATGGAAAAATAAAAAATAAAAATGACTTATTTTGTACCTCTACCTCTTTTTCTTCCACTTGGTCTCCAAAGTACTCACAAAAAGGTACTTGCTATTGTCATGCTTTTGCCCTTTAAAGCAGGACAGCTGGGATTGCTTTTCCGAATGTCCTTTATGTTGTATTTAGAAAAGACTAAGAAAGCCACATCCTGCTTGATAATGACTTATGGATATTTTTAAAAAGTTAAGCCTTTAATTACTGGAACATTTAGCAAATTTTCATAGAAGAGTCTCTAGAGAGAGCTTTGGAATATTGACCTAAGCCAAAAAGACCTTTCTGTTTGTTTAGATGTAAGAACTGTAATGAATTAAAAGGATATTATATTCTGCCAAATCAAACTTGAGATTTCCTTCTTTCTTTCCGTTATTATTGTTGGTTAGTGTTTTATGTAAATATCTGTATTTGGAAAATACTAGAAAAGAAATAAGAAAAATAATGAATGACATGTTTAAAAAAATTTTAAACATATCAAAATCTTATAATTCCTAGAGTCTGATGACATTTGCTGACTTTGAGATTGGGTTTTCTTTACTTTATAGTTTTAAAAACAAACCAAAAAATGTGGTAAGGACCTTCTAAGATGCCCCTCAATGTTTCCTGCCTGCTGGTAAGTAATCCCATTTTCTCTAGAATGGTCTGGATTGGGGGCTTTTCTTAAAACAAATAGAACATGGCCAAAGCGATAGATTGTAACATCCAAGGCTGGGCTACCAAGTCCACTTGAAGCTCACACAGGTTGCTTATTTGCTAGCTCCTCTCATCAGATGAGTTGGGCCACACTGTAGCTTTTTCATTTTCACTCCTCTTTAACCTCTTCCTTCAGCTTTTAGAACTCCCAGGCTAAATGGTTTTAACTCTAGGGTGAAGGGTACTGGCTTGCCTAGCAGGACACTCATGTGTGCCAATTGTAAAAGCAGTGAGAAGTGGAAAAGATTCATATATGTCTTAGTTCACTCTTCTTGAGCCCACCTTGTGGTGCTAGTTTCACTTTGTCCTCCATCTCTCTTCTTTATAAATCCATCTTTCCTTCCTAACTCCACATTCTGCAAACTTAAAGCTCTAGAGCAGTAGTTCTCAACCTGTGGGTTGCAACACCCCTTTGTAACAATGAAAATACATCCTGCATATCAGATATTTACATTATGATTCATAACAGTAGCAAAATTACAGTTATGAAGTAGCAACAAAAATAATCTTATGGTTGGTGGTCCCCAGGGCATTAGGAAGGTTGAGAACCACTGCTCTAGAGCAAGTTGCAAAGACAGCATCCTTATGGAGACTGTTGAAGCAACTCACATAATTGTGTAACATCAAATCCCAATAATCATACTGACACACAAAGCCAGCAACTTAAAATAGATAATCAACATGTTATAGGAATCCTGGGAAGGTGATGGAGGTGGCCTAAAAAGTGTGAATATATATTTCTAATGTTTCTGTTTCTGTGAGTGAATTCTGAGTAATGCAAATAAATTAATTAATAATCTCTGATTAATTTGATAAACTAAAAAATTGCATAAAAAATAAGACCTCAACTAATTAATGACAGAATAAAATAGACACAACAGATATTATAAATAATTTATGGACATAAATTTGGAATTTAAAGGATATGCACAAAATATTTTAAAATATCATTAACAAACCTTATTCTAGAAGAAATAGATAACCTAACTTATCATGAAATCATTAATAACATTGAATAAGTAGTAAAACATCTTTCCACACAGAAAACTCCTGGTTCTAATGGCTTTACCAGTAGCTTCTATAAAATGCTTAAAAAAGAAACATTTTTAAATTAAACAAAAATGGTTTCAGATAACAGAAAAAGAAAGAAAAACCCTCTGCTTATTTGATAAAATAACATATTCCTGATTCAAAACCCCAAAATAGGATTGTATGAAAAATAAAAATATATTTATACACATACTTTTATATGTATACTTAAGTATATGTGTAACTATATAACTATGTAATATATATGTATTACATAACTATGTACATATACATACATATTTTTCCATTTTTATGTTGCCTTATTTTAGAGTATGTCCTTGATATAATATCCTTGTAATTTATAATATATAAATTATATTTATATTATATCAAGGCTTTATATATAATTCATTCCAAGTTCCTTTATGAATATAGCAATAACCTAACAAAATAATAGTAAATTAATACTAACTTAAAATGTATGACAGGGAAGAACAGGTGAAGGAGGTGACTTAACATTGGAAAATTAATTCAATGTATCTACCCCAAATTAAGACATTAAAAAAAGAAAATTCCTTGATGTTAACATCCTAAGAAACAACTGAATTTTATACTGGATTTTAGTAAAGTAACAAAGTAGGAAAGTTCTGATGCAATCTATTCACAAAATTTCCATCAGATTTTTGCTTCAAATAGAATGTAGTTGATACAGACTAAAACTTTTACTGCATCAGGAAAATAAAGCCAAATATACTACAAATATGATGTTTTTAAAGATACCAAAAGACAGACACAATGAAGCAATGAAGAGAGAAGTACAATGAGGGCAAATAAAACAAATAACACATTTTTTTAAAGTAAATATAAAACAAATAATGTGGATTATAGTAAAAAAATGAGAAATATAATCATTCTCAGCTCATTTACACAATAATTTCAGATAACATAAATAAAATAAAATGATGTTAGAAATTTATGTGAATTCTTATAATTTTATTTTATTTATTTATTTATGTTTTTGAGACAGAGCCTCAAGCTGTCACCCTGGGGCATCGCAGCTGGGGCATCACAGAGTGCTGAGGCATCACAGCTCACAGTAACCTCCAACTCTTGGGCTCAAGTGAGTCTCCTGCCTCCACTTTCCAAGTAGCTGGGACCACAGGCACCTGCCACAACACCCGGCTATTTTTTGGTTGCAGCCATTATTATTGTTTAGTGGGCCACGGCTAGATTCAAACCTGCCAGCTCAGGTGTATGTGGCTGGTGCCTTAGCCGCTTGAGCCACAGGTGCTGAGCCTCAATTCTTATAACTTTATAGATAAAAATTCAAAATGTTAACATGGTCTATGGTTTTTCAAGGTCCTGGCTTGCATTTTTTTTTTCCAAAATGACTTTCAAAGAACAATACTATAATATCACTTAATCACAAGAGAGCAAAATAATATAAAATCATCATTCCAAAGAACAGTTTCTCATTATAAGCCTAACTGTGCCTCTTATAAGTAGTCCTAAGTTAAGTCCTATTGGCAAATGGACTTTCTCAAGCTGCTGTAATGGAATAACACAAACTAGGTGGCTGAAACAACAGAAATTTATTTTGTTATGGTTCTGGAGCCTGGAAGTCCTATATTAAGATCTGGCCAGGCTGGTTTATGGTTTCTGGCTTACAGATGGCCAATTTGTCCTCACATGGCAAGAGAACGATCTGGTATCTTTTTACACAGAGACACTAATCCAATGAGATCAGGGTCTCATCCCTGTGACTTCGTTTAGCCTCAATTAAGTTTTAGAGGTTCCATCTTCAGATATAGCCACAATGGGAGGTAGTTCTTCAGCATATGTATTCTGCGGGGAATATTACATACAGTTTATAATGATAAGATATATCTTTGTCTCCTTTTAAAGAAATTAGTATGTGAATAAAAGATAAAAAATGTCTTAAAGCTAAGTATTGGTCTACACTTAATTAATGATTGGATACATGTCTGTCCTGGGGGAAGATGAATGACACTCATTCTTTCCTTGGTTAAAGTTTACTTTTGGTTAGAAGTATTTTTTCCCTTGCTTTTAAAATAAATATATCTTCATAAACACATTTGGGAGAAACTTGGTTCTGAGACATTTCAAACACCATGGAAACCAGGTGTAATTGGTTCCATTATAGACTCAAATTTTAAATGATGGAAGTGATACAGTAGAACTTGCCAGAGTCTTAGAGGTGAGGTGGTGGAAATATGTTTTCCCTTCCCTCAATCAATTGCAGATCCAACTGTGAGGTTATTGGCCTTTGAGAAAATTGAAAATGTCCACCTTCAGGTAGAGATTTAAAACGTGAAAGAGTAACGTATGGAAATAAACAGGGCATTGCAATTGAAAAGGCATAGGGTTCACATGAAACACTTTGCCGACTCTCTTTTGCATGGAGTCCTGAAATTTTGTCTTCCAATAATTACAATAGTTGAAGAATGGGTTCAAGTAGAGCAGGAAGGCCTCCTTGTTGTTGAAATGTCCCAACAATAAAGGAGGATTCTAAATGATGTTTTTCCTGGAATTTAGTGTTACTCTTTCCCTTTCCTTGATTTCCATGCTTTTTCTCATTGTTCAAGATAAATAGAGAGGAAAATTATAAAGTTCACATTCTAGTGGTGTGCTTTTATTTCATGTCTTGTGGTTTTGCTTGAAATGAAGGAGGAGAAAGAATAGGAGATCCTATGATCATCTATCTCAGAATACAAAGACAAGCACCTCTTATACCTCTTAAAAATTTTTTCTCCTCTCAAACTTCCAACTATTGCAATTTTCAGTTCAATTTTTAAACAATGAAAAATACTTTAGGTGATTTGAGTTGAGCCAAAAAAAAAACATTGGCATTTTCAAATAATGTTTAGAAGGCTCTGTAGCATGAAACTTTAAAAATGAGCCATCAATTTTAGTCTCCCTGTTGTTTCAGAGCTGCAATTAAACATGCCATATGTTGGCTAATCTGCAAATAATACATCTGTGATCTTTTGTGGAATTTCCCTCCTCCACACTTCTATTCAAAGCTCCACATAAGTTACAGTTGTGAGTTACAGTTACCACAGTTTCCTTCTACTGGATGAAGATTTTGAAGACCTCTGAGTAGCCACATAGGATTTACATTTTACATAAGAGGATTAGGTTCATGGAGTAAAAGAGCTACAAGCAGCATGATAGAATTTCATCACCTTTCTCCAATAGTGAAAAAGTGTCCCTATTAAGTGTCTTTAGTTTACTAACTTGCTCTGAGAAATATAAATGCTCAAGAAATGTATGCACATGTAATATGTATAATGGAAGACACCACATACCACACAGACACCTCACACAACCACAAATTTTGTTAAGTAACAGAAGCATGGGAGAGAAGTGTTAGAAGAGTTAAAGGATGAGAAAGAGCACATTTTTGTAGCTCTTCTTCTCTTCTTCTGGCAAATTCTTCTTTTCTGAGAACTCATTCAATATCATTTCTTCCCTCTATGCCTCCCTGGCTCATCCCTGCACTTGACCTGTGGTGGATAGAGAGGTTCCTTTTCCTGTGGTCTTATAGTGCTTAGCACAGATGCCTGGAATTTCCACCTGCTGAGCCTTTCCCTTCAGCCTGGAACAAATGAGGATTACAACTTCTCCAAAGCTGTATCTTCACAACACATAGAAAAGTGTTGCCTCTTTGGGGGAGTAAATAGTTCTTGAAATGTCTAGAGTGAAGGAGGAGGATAGAAGGGCAAGAGGTTACTGCACCAAGTTGAGGAAAGGTTAATTCTCTCCATACTGGGAAATAAAAAGGATGTGCTACAAAATTTCCTTGCCAGTTATGATTTGGACCACCTTAAAATGGTTTCAAAATCATATGAAGGAAGAATAAAATCCTTTTAAAATTACTATTTAGTTGTAAAGTATGCTATGAAACATCAATAAATCTTAAAGACCAGACCATATGAGTCATGTCTTAATAATGATGTGACCATGGTTTCATATAACACTTTAATATCATACTTTTTATAATTTGAGGTCTGACAAATAAGTTCAAATACTCATCCTAAAAAAAGTGCTACATTTTTCATTGCTGAATACCACCATAGTTTCCTTCAAAGTATTCCCCTCACCATCTGGGGATCATGGTGGTATTCAGCAAAGAGGGACGTAGCACTTTTTCTAGGATGAGTTCATGAACTTACTTGTCCGATCTCATACATTTCAATAATCTATTCAAATTTTGGATATAACCACTGGTGATATATTCCTCTATCAACTGCAATCACATTTTAAAAATATGTTTCACATTAAATATGACTGATGAATCATAAAACTAACGTAAAATCAAAACCAAAAACAAACCTCTTGAAATTTTTTGGAGACAACTTAATCTTGAGAGCATTAAGGCTTTTTTGTCTGTATGAGCTTGCTAATTTAGAATTCAAGAAGCTAAGCTCTAAAAGAAGTTTATACCTTTAAAAATATGTTTGAAAGAAAATAAAGACAGAAAAATCTGACCCACCCCTAAAGTCATATAATAAGGTTAGAATGTTTTGTGGAACTCTGGATAAAGACAACACAGACTGTTCACGGGCACAATCAGCAATGATTGATTGCCTCATGGAGCCAATAGGAGCTGTCGCATCTCCACTCACCCATCAGCGAATTTTCCAGGTGGAGACTAGAGCCCATTTAAAACTTACTGGTTGTCATTAACAGGTTCAAAAGAAGGAATGTGCTGTCTGCCAGGATCATTGCTCAGCCCTGTCCAAATTATTCCTTGAAGACTAGGTCCCTCTTTTTGCCAATAACCAAGAACACTAAAACATCGATGGAAACATAAGAATAGCAAAAAAAAAAAAAAAAAAAAAAAGAAAAAAGAAAAAAAGAACAGAAAAAATAAAAAGAAATATAGCAGCTTATTAAAATACAAGAGATACAAGAGGTAGAACTCCAGATACCAAAAAAGACAGGTTTTTGGTTGAGGTTTTGAGAGTAGAAACCACTGGTGGCAGACATATGTGAGATTATAAGGAATTTTCTAAAATCTCTCCCTAGGTTAATGATTCTCAAAATATCAAATAACAACCAAGTTCAAAACCCTGAACCAAAGACTGGCCTGTAGTGAAACAACTTTTGTTGTATTTACTCTGTGTTAGACCACGACAAGATGAATGTGATGTTTTATTCATCTTTACCTGGAAATAAAAATAAATGAGAGAGGAGCATGCTATACAAAATTTCCTGAATATTTTAAAAATTTCTTATAATAAAATATTTTATTTTATTAAAATTAAAATATCTTTAATGAGAAACTTCTTATGTCTACATTGTACAATTTATTTATTTATTTTTTGCTGAAAAACAAATTAGTCCAAAACTTAATGGCTGAAAACAATAAAGATTTATTTTTTCACACTTTCTGTGGGTCAGGAATCTGGAAGAGGTTTGTTTGGATCTCTGTAATTCCAGGCCTATGATCAGGTTGCAGACAAATCTGCAGACGTAGCAGGACTTAAATGAGTCTAAAGGATCCACTTTCAAGGTAACTTAGGCGATTATCAGCCTTCGATTTCTTACTGACAGTCTAGATTCTAGTCATGCAGTGTGGGCCTTGTCACAGGGCTCCTTAACTCAGCACAGGAGAGCCAAGGAGAGAAAGGGAGAGAGAAGAAAAAGAAGGAAGAGAAGCCATAAAGATAGCCATGTGTTTTTTATAACTTAATATTAAGTGTTACATTGTATCCCTTCAGTATACTGTAAATTAGAACAGAATGGAAGAGAAGTGATAATTTCAGTCTATACTCAAGGGGAGGAACACACAAAATAATAAATACCACGAGATAGGGATCAGTGAGAGAAATGCACACCCTCCAGTTTTGTTAGGACACTAAGATTCAATGAGATTCAATGAATTCATACCACTGTGAAAGGTGGATTTGATATTGGAAGCCAGAATTTCCAGGACTGAGTAATTAGTCTTCTCTCTTTAAATAACTTAATAAAATCTTTTGAAAGGTAATTGATGAGGTCATATATTTTGCTACTTTAGATTATTAATAGCACTATTATGATTTAGTTTTACCTCCCTGCATTAGGTGCATGTAGGTCTCTTTGCATATTCAAAAGAACAACAGCTACAGCAATGATCACCTGAAAGAATCAACACTTTCTTTTTCTTTCTCTCTCATGTAAGAAGTCTGAAGGAAGGCACTCAAGTAAAAAGCTGCCAGGCTGTGGCTCAGGACCCCAGGCTCCTATTGTTCTGCACCAGTGATCTAATGCATGGCTGTCATTTCCAAATTCTCTTTGGTCCAAGATGTTGGTTTTGGGAATTCCAGAAATTCATTGCATAACAAAGAAAAATGGAAGATGGACAGGAAAAGAGTGTTTTCTCAGCTGAATTTAACTCCAAATGAGCCAACTTTCTAGAAATGACAGGCAATATTGCCTTTTACATTTCATTGGCAATAATTAAGTCATTTAGCCATACCTAACTGGAGAGCAGGTAGAATATATAGAAGTTTATTCTGTGCAGCAACATGTTCAGATTTTTTTTTTTTAACATTTCATACTGAGTGGATAGCAAAGTAAGAAAATGGCTGCCTGTACTTCTCTGAATTATAAAAGAGATGCTTTCTTACTAAAGACTGTGGGCAGTAGAGAAAAGTAGAAGGAGATAAAATGATACCTATAATCTCATTTTCCCCCAGATAAGCACTTTGTAACAGTATTATGTATTTTCTTCCCTTGATTTCCTCATTGCACAGTTTGTAGATTGCTTCTTTTCAAATTTAATATGAGGGCATGTTATGGGCTTGTGGATTAAAAATAGTGTTTTAGAAATGGAGACAAAAAATCTTAACTGGTTTTGAGGATTTTCATGGTAACAAATATAGTAATTAAATCCTAAAATAAAGAGTCTGGCTTCCCCCAGTGCTACTGGGGAAGATGGACAGAAACATTGTTTTCTGCAGTCAGGATGTTTTAGCTTTTTCACAACATACATCTGGAGATGTATATTAAAAATTTCAATTGGAATTCTGGAATACTGTACACAAGAAGACAAAAATAAAAAGTTTGATAAAAAGTTTGAGAGATGATGGTAGTAATCCAGTCAACAGTCAACATCTTAGAGAATGGTGTATTAAATGAAGTGGAAAGGATGAAGCACAGTAATTTTGGAAAAAATTAGAAATAAGGGGATATGGTGTAAGCCAAATAAATAGTCAATTGTAAGTTTTTTAATCTTTATTCATTTGAGTATGAATATAATAAAATAACAGTTAGTAAAATAGGGCTATGAAGGAGAGAAAGCTAAGCCCTAAATGATATTTAATGTGATTTGAGAATTAGTTAGCTTGAAAAGGTCAGAGGCAGGATTCTTAGTGGAGATGGGTATTCTGGGGCAGAAATCAGAAAGGGACATTGTCAGAAGCCTGGAGATGCTGGAATCAGACGCTAACAGGATCCAGAAAGCCACAGTGATGGACAGGCAGTGACCAGCTACTATGGGCATTGACATCATAGGCGTCTAAAGAGAAATGAAATGAGGTATAAAAGATCTGTAGATAAATGTGATCTGGAAAATGAGAAGAGTCCAGTGATCATAGAAGGTCTACAGGACTACAGATGTGTTTGCTTGCCTTGGACAATTTTGGTTTTGGTTTTGGTTTGTGTTGCTTTAACCCTTTCTCTATAAAGTAACTAGTGTCATGATGAAGAACACTTGATGGAGTCACTTGAACATGACTACAACATTTTAGATAGTAAGGCAGTTGTGGTGAGAGGCTGATGGGAGCAAGGGTGAGAATGTAAGTTAGTAAATATGTCTTTTTATCTATGCAGAATATTGGTTTCATCTTTTGAAATGTACTTCAAACTCCTAGAATTTCCCAAGAGTTATGTGAAAGCATTTTTCCCTTGCCCAATGCCAGATGGCTAGTGTCTTATTTATGGAGTTGTAAACAAGTGAACAAATTACACTCTTATTGTTTTGCCCCATCTTGAAGTCTTCCTAGGTCTTTTTTCCCAACAATGGATAAACAAATGCTAAAATTTTGCCTGTCCTTGTTAAATTCCAGACTTCAAATTTATCCTGCCCAAGTTTCACAAGAAAGTCAATAAACAACTGTCATAGGTCTGGCTTCCACCAGCGCTGTGGGGGAAAATGCACAAAAACATGATTATTTCACTCTTAGTGATGTATCTCCTTCAAAGTTGTATATTCTAGAGGTCTACAAAGCTGACTTTCAATACATAACAAATAAAAAATTATATTGTTATCCATCTCACAGAGCATTTGGAAGAACAAAATGAAAAACATACATAAAACTTCCAGTTTAGATCACCAGAGCTGGATGTTGCATAGTCTCAACCACTAATTCCTAGTATCTATTATAGGCCAATTTAGGGGTTTTATATTTATTATATGTCAACTATAGAATGGTCCTAAAAATTAGGCAGTGAAATCTCCACTGTCCAAATTGGGAATCGATGCATAATATGGTAAAGTACAATCCCTGTAGCAACATAGCTAACAGGTGAAAACTGAGATTCAACCCTGGACTTAAGGAAATTCAAAATACATGCTATTCAATGTTAAATTTATCTCAGATTAGACCTGTCTTCAAACTTCCCTATAATTAACATCCAATGCTAATATATCTATAACCCATAAATTCTTAACTTTAAGTAAACGCTTGATAAGTGAAAAATGATAGTTATATAATACCTTATTATTATAAGGTCTATTACTAAATATTAGAAAACTAACAGATATGGCAAGGTTAATAAGTATTTCTTAATCATTTGATATATATTTTAGGTTCTGTGCTATTTTAGAAACAGTAATGAGACAAAGTTCCCAAATTTCAAAAACTTCTCAAACTTAAAGTATCATATGTCAAATATTGGTAGAGTGATAGCAAGAAAGAGTCATCTAATTTAAGAATGCTGGGATTTTTGAATTGGCAAATTAACACTGGACAGCAATTGGGCGTTACCTACTATAATGGAATATATTGAATATCTAATTCTACTGCAGGCTCATAACCCATACATTCATTTGCATATCTGAAAGGAAATGTGTATGAGGATATTTATTGCAACATTATTTGCAATAGAAAAAATAATGTAGAAACATCCTAAAGTCCAATAGAGGGGTAAAGAGAGACTAGGGCATACCTATGCTCCAGAAAAGTTTGGAGCATTTACAAAAATGAGAAAGATTTATATGTACTTTTCCAAAAAGAATTCTAACTTACTATTGAGAGAAGAAAGTTTCAAAAAGTGTACTAATATTTATTTTAAAAACAAATGTGGAGAAATTTATTTTTATTTCTCTCATTTTGAAAAAGAGACAGAGCCTCAAGCTGTCATCCTGGGTAGAATGCCAGAGCATCACAGTTTACAGCAACCTCCAACTCTTGGGCTTAAGCAATTCTCTTGCCTCAGCCTCCCAAGTAGCTGGGACTACAGGAGCCGGCCATAATACCCAGCTATTTTGGTTATAGTTGTCATTGTTGTTTGGCAGGCCCGGGCTGGTTTCGAACCCACTAGCTCCAGTGTATGTGGCTGGAGCCCTAGCCACTTGAACTATAGGCATCGAGCCAAAAAAGAAATCTTTTTACACAGAAAGGCTAATTAAATACTCAATGATCACACAGACCCTTGAATTCAAAGTTAAATATCTCTGATTGTTTAGAACACACCTCACTAAAAAGAATCAGAAGTATTAGATACGGAAAGAATATCAGAGATGTTTAGTTGAGTGGCTTGTCCCTGTACCCCTAAGGGGATGAGAGAAAGTGTGAGTGTCATAGCAGCGAATTTTCTTGGCATTTGTTATTGTCTTATCACTGCCTTGTTCTGCTTCAACCTAAGAAGTTACCATTTTTTATTGCTTTTTATTTAAGAGTTGGACAGGAACATTTTTTAAGTATTCTATGACTAACGAGGTGGCCCCCTCCTGATGAAAATCAAATACCTCCTGATCTAAGGTAGAGATGTAGGTGCTAGAAGCCATCCCCCCTTCCCACTCCACTGCACCCTCCTGGTCCATGAAAAATTGTCTTCTATGAAACTGGTTTCTGGTGCCAAAAAGACTGGGGACAGCATTGAATTAGCTGACCCATTTGCTTCTCATGCTACCCTACAGCAAGTAATATAAATAATACTTTGATCTTTATCTGCCGTTCTTTCTGTCTTTCTCATTCTCTCTTTTCCTGGAACACATGTGGAGAAGAGATGAAAATGTGGCCACTTCAAGATGTTGGCAGCTGCAATATGTCAGTCTTCTACATCTGGGGGTCCAGTGGTGATATAGACATATCGTATCAGGACTTTCCAAAAAAGAGCTTGCCATCTAGTGGAAGAGACAAACAATAAAACAGTAAACACATGTATAAGATAATTGTTTTATGACAATATTATAAGACAGAGTCAATGACTCAGGGGACTTATTTCAGATTGAGCAGTGAAGGACATTTGAGATGGTGTCTGAATAGGGAAAAATAGTCTTGTGAAAATATTAGGAAGCTTATTCCAGGTAGTAGAAAGAACAAGTGAAAAAGAATTTGGTATATTCAAGGAACAATAATAATAACAGAAAAAGTTATTATGGACAAAAACAGTTATAGGTGGGAGAAAATGCAGGGGAATTGGCACAAAGCATTAGGCAAAATCTGTGTGTTCCAATAAAAGAAATAAAAACTATGTTATTCAATAAAATATTACAGACATGATTTTTTAGGTAGGTAAATAGATAAAGTACATTTTGGAAGTCTAGAAGAAGCAGAAGTTTGATAACTAAAAGAATAATGAGATGGAAAATTTTGATTTTGTTTTATTTTTTTCATTCTCAACACCCATTCTCCTTTCTCCATTTTATTTTTTATTATGTTCACAAGCTCATGCACAAAAAATAAGTAGCATGTCTATAAAATTTTATTACCTCTCTGTGTAATATGCACACAGAGACAGAGAGATGAAGGAGAGGGAGAAGCAGAGAAAGAGAAAGAAAGAGATCCTCTTGGGGTGCAAATTAGGTAAACAACTGGACAGCTGGAAGTCACAACATTTTGGTTGTTTTACATTTAATCTCTGTCATCATCAACCCCCCTGAGCTTTATATTTGCAGGAAGTAAAAATTAGGACAATCTTTACAATTTCTTTCTCTTAACTACCCAATGGACTTAAATTCTTTCAATTCTATCTTTGAAGTATCTCTCACATTATTAACTTACTTTCACATGGTATTTCCATGTTAGCTAAACATAATGTTTCTAATTTTCCTTCTTTTTAAAAATATAATCTGCCACTTCCTCTACTTATTTCCCAATATTTGCAGACATAATAAAAACACAGCAATGAAAGTAGAATGCAGAGAAATGAGTTAAGAGCAAGCTTAAAGTACACAGCTCATTTTTCTTACAAATCACACCATGGTCCCATATATTTATTCATTCTCAGAATAGTAGGTTAAAAAAAGGGGAGTAAACATGCTTAATTCTGCAGTGCTGACACTGAGTGTGCACCAGTCCATAAAACTATTCAAAATAGTAAGCAATAAATGTGTGATGTGAGAAGCAGTTTGTGAGGTCACAGTTATTTTTTTTTAGATTAGATTCTGATATTTAAATCTGAGAAAATTTCACACAACATTCAGATATTTAGCTTTGCAAAAAAAATTATTAGTAGAATATCTGGTATACATGGCCTGCATTTTTGCATGGCAACCAACCGTTATTTGGTACTGAGTAGAAGCTGTCCCCCTTTGGATAAGATATGCATGCTTGTGACTTTGTTCATCTCTACCCTACTCCATGAATTTATGTAGCCTTTCATACTATTATGGGAAATGGAATATGTATCTCATGACTTAAGCCAAAGAGAATACAGGGTATTGCCTTTAAATAGCAAGGCAATCATTAGAGAAGGTAAACATGGCTTTGTGTACTTACCCTTCACTTTATATACCCTGTAGGCAAGTACAAATCCCAGATATATTTGTTTCCTTATCTGCAATATAAAGATGATACTATTCACCTATGTGTTTTAAACTTTTTGACAGCACATTAGAACAAAATTTTGAATTTATTTATTAAGTAATTGTTGCTGAAGAGTTGATTAGAATTGCAAGAACAGTGCTGGGGTTTCTATAGTAAGAACTTATAACCTACAATTAAATCTGACTTCAGTTGTATAAGGAACATCTACAGGGGTGCTCAAAATGTATATATTTTTAAGAAAGGGAAAAAATGCATCAAAATTATAATATTTGATATATATCAATAGCAAAAGATGAATACAAATCATGTTGAGCTGTAGAGGACACCAAGAGCCTGACGACCTCTGAGCAAGATGATTTGCAGCTAGGGGGCAGGCCCTCTGGCAATTTGTCCGCAGGAGACCTAGCCCATGGCGAGCCTTGGGCACTTAGTCATTGTCTAATACTCTTCTCATCTGTCTTGTGCTGTCTCAACAAAAGGCTACTGTGGAGGTTGCTCGGGGCTATCCTGCAATCAAGGTTAACCTGCCTTGTGCAAGCTTGTACTTCTAATCCGCATCTCACCCGGTTCCTTTCTGAGGCGATCAAGACCAGGGCCATAGAGGTCGCGACATTGAGACCCTCTTAGCAATTGCAGAAGTCAAATACTTAAGTATTAACATTTTAATACAATTTTATTCTTTTTAAAAATCTGGATACATTTTTTGGCACCCTCTGTATTTTGTAAGGTTTCAGAAATCTATATAACCCTTTGTAAACATCTTGATTTTTCCTTTGGAAAACAAATCTTCCCTTACACATTGCAGTATCAATTCTTCTTCCCCAATTCCCATTTTGTTTGGTGAAAATACTTAAAAATTTTTTTCTGCTAATTGTAAAATACAGACTGCTGTTTAATCTATATTCACGTTAATTTCTCTCACTATTTATTATATATGCAGGCTACAGGATTAATCATTTTAATATAATTATCCATTAAACTGGGTCTCCTTACAGAACCTATGTTTTATTTATTTCTCAGTATATTGTAATTATCTGAGTTAGCATGCAAGAATTTTCATGTAATTTTAGTATTCATTTGAAATATTGAGGAGGGAAAAATCCATAGATGTTAAACAGTCTAGGTTCTTTTAGAAACTTTTAATGCCTTTGAAGTAGGCAAAAATGACAAAATTTAAGGAAAATTCACTTTTCAGTACCTCAGCCTCAGTGAACTATATCATAAATCAGCTCTTTTTATGAATGCCCAGGCAAATTTCAATGTGAGCTCTATATTAGATGAAATGGAGTTATTAATAATATGGGGTCATATTGAGTAATAGAATGTTACTTAAGCAGAAAAAAATCTTGATTTTTAGGTGATGCATGTTGAAGCATTTAGAGGTAAAATGTTATGATGGTTGACAATTATTTTCAAGTTTGTTTAAGTACATACATACGCACTGATAATAGTGCTCTAATTTTGTTTTGGGAAATGACTAGTCCACTATGATAAATTCTTACGTTCAGTTCTCCAGATTCAGAAGGGCATAGGTTAAGATTGATTTATGCTAATCTCTCCTTGCACAATGATTGGCTCAGGATGAAACTGGAGAGCAACAAGATACATTTTCATAATTTTTTTACTTGCTATATTTTGAGATTGTGAATGAAGAGATAACAACAATTTCACCAGTTTACTGGGAGAACCTCCATGAAAATGAAGCCAACAGAGAGGAAAATGAAGTGGAGAAATAGGAATTGATTGTTTGGTTTGATGATTAAATTAATGTTTAATTGGTGAGATCTCACCATGCCTAAAATCTCCCCCTAATCTTCATTCACACATGGCAATAAGTTCATATTTTTGTTTATCTAATTTGAGTTGGCATTACCTCTTGCAGCTGGAGGACTTCATACACACACACTATATATAATACAATGGCTCAGAACATGATCTTCAGCTTCTGAGTTGATAGTATAATGCATTATATTGTTTATGGTGACTCATATGAATGAGTCTCCTTTAACTCAGTCAAAATGCAAAGGATTTGAGAACATAGAACATGCCTAATGCCCCCCAAATATCGTTCAATGGTCCTTTGTATATTTTTATATAGCAATAGTAAATAGACTATGGTTGCTAATCAATATTAACAGACAATAGTGGATAGTTGTTCTTTGTTAAACTGTATTTGCTGGAGAAGCTATTGATGCAGGAGGAGAAATTTTCCCCAACTACAATGAAAAAACTTCTGCCTAACTAGTATTATTTAAAAGTTCAATTTATTTATTTTATCTGTTTGGTAATCAAAGAGCACCAACATTCATAACAATTGCCAAAAGGTAACAATAAATTTAATAATATTAACTAAAATTAACTAATGTTAAGGAAATACTTATGATATGCCAGGTTGTCAGCTGGATAACTTACATGTGCCATCTAATTTAACCAAAGAACAACCCAGTGAGCTATATAACTTATTATGCTCCTCATTTCACAGATGAGAAAACTTGGGACTGAGTGTATCTGAAGGATTTTCTCAAAGATTTGCAGTGGCAGTTTTAGGACTCAGGCCCAGATCAAACCTTACATTCCAAAGACTGTGTTTTAAAGAAAGTCCATAAATATTTTTATGATGAACATGAATTCAACTACCAAAGGATTCTCACTTGATTGAATAAGAAAGATGTGCCTGTAAATCAGACCATTCCATATGTCCTTCCACGTTTAGCAAAAATCTATCCAGCACTTTTCACATAATTTAGTCATACAGAAACACTAAAATCTAAATTGTATTTATATAACTTGATAGGATAAAACTCAAAGTTGTTTTTTTCTGGCCTGTATTCTGTTTTTGCAAGAATTTGCAAGATAATTTTTTTGAAACCAGTGTCTTGGTTAAATCATGTGAAGAGTAACTACTCTTCACTAATTCGGGGTACTTCATGGGAACTCAGTTCTTTACTGGGCACGCAATTAGGTGTAGAGAGAGTTCTTCAGTTTTTTAATAAAGTACTAACATCCATGTGGCTGATAGATTGTTTATCAAGAAATGACAAAGCAAAATAGTATTAACTCTTTATAAAAGAAAGAGGAAGAAGTATCAACATTCCCAGAAAAGTGGATATATTTATCCAGCTAATGGAAGACTTATGTTGACTAAATGCTTTGAGTGTTATTTCTTTTGTAAGATTTAATTTAGGTCTCCACAGTTGGCTTTTTTGAAATGAAGTAAATATTTTGTATTACTTCTTGGGCTTTTGGCTAAGATCAATTGTAAAAAAATATTTTGTTTCATGTATTAATTCCTAAGTATAAATCCTTTTTTTAGGGAAATCTAGTTCATATTTTTGTATATGGTATAGTGTATATCATGTCTTTAACCTTAAAGAATGACTATATCATATAAGGATTATGCATAAATAAAAATATTTTGAAATCACTCAATTGAAATAAATAGTAAAAATAAAAAGACCTCTAAACACAGGAAAGTTTATTAGAAATGTTTTAAGAGGTAAAGCCTATTTTCCTAAAGAACAGTCAGTTCTTGAAACACAGAAATAAAAAGCTGTGCCCTAAAACCCCTTTGAATCTGAAAAGGTCACATTTGACTGTATGGAGTTATTTTTAGCCATGCTTTGAAATACCTTCAACAATCAAGGAAATAGGAAATTTATGTTTCTGCTTTTTTTAAAAAATAATTTTATTAAATCATAATTTTGTACATTGGTGCAATCATAGGGCAGAATGTGCTTCATATACAATCAGAAATATTTTGATCGTACTGTTAGAGATAGCCTTCATGGCATTTTCTTGATCACTACATGAAGACATTGATAATCTACATTTACTAAGTTTCACCAGTACCCTGCTAAGATGCACCATAGGTGTGATCCCACTAATTGCCCTCCCTCCACCCATCCACCCCCTCCCCTCCCTTCCCTTTCCCTTTTCCCTGTATTCTTGTGCTATAATTGGGTTTTAGCCTTCATATGAAAGCTATAAATTAGATACATATTAGGGCTGAGTACATTGGATACTTTTTCTTCCATTCTTGAGATACTTTGCTAAGAAGAATATGTTCCAGCTCCATTCATGTAAACACAAAAGAGGTGAAGTCTCCATCTTTCTTTAAGGCTGCATAGTATTCCATGGTATACACATACCACAATTTATTTTATTTATTTATTTATTTATTTTTTTTTTGAATCATAGTTGTGTACATTAGTTCAACCATGGGGTACAGTGTGGGGGCTTCACATGCAATCTGAGATATTTTATCAACCTGATTGACATACCATTCATGATATTTTCTCGTTTACTATATGGAAACATTCTTGATCTTTGTATACTATTTCTAAGTGTTATAGAACATCATGAGAGATATAATTCGTACATAGAAATGTTTGAACTTGAGAACTATTCCCATAGTTTACGGCCAAAGATAACAGAAATCAGAAATCCTGGAAATTCAGGATCAGTTTTCTGTTGTAGTAGAGAATAAAGGAGGGCCTATGGACATAGTGAGACTTTGGAGTCATTGAGGCCTGGGTTTGAATTCCAGCATTGCTAAATACTAGGTGAGTGATCTGTACTTAAGTTCTTCCTCTGTTAACATTGACATGCTACATACCTTTCAGGTTTGTCTTGAGGACTAATTGGAGATTTTTAAAGGATCTGATCTATAATGGGTACTCCATAATTATTAGGTCATTTATTCATTCATTTACCCATTCAACAAACATTTATGAATACTTGCTGTGTATTACAATCACTGAGCTAGGCACTGAAACTCCCCACAAATGAGATAGAGGGTCTGTTCTTAAGGATGTCACAATTAAGACAAGGAGACCCAGAAACAGACCATTTCATTACAGTGTGGAAAATACTACAATATAAAGTCATGCATAGATATGAAGGAACAGAAGCGAGGTTAGGGCAAGCTTCCTGAAGCAGGTGATGAGCCTTAATGGATAATTGGGAACTCTCCAAAGTGAAGAGGAAGAGAAAGGCATTACACACAATAGAAGCCACAAAACAGCATGAACAAAGCCCTGAGGTGAGAAAGATGAGAAAACAACATAGTAGGTATAAGATATTCCCTTTACTCAGATATTACTAAAGTATAGTGTATGAGGAAAGGATTTTCTGAAGGCGAGAATGGAAATATGGGCAGGGAAAATATTGAAGGTTTTCTTTTCCTCTTCTCTTCCTTCTCCTCTTGGAGGTTGAGAATATGTAGTCATAGTAGTTACCATCAGAGAAGCAGAAAGCTATTCCTTTCCTGGCTGTTTACATGGTACATTTAGTAAATACAAGAGTTAGTTATTTTGATTACACACTGTGGTAATTTTCAATTGTTCTGTCATAAACATGTGAGTGCAGGTTGTTTAGATAGATAGATGGATGGATGGATAGATAGATAGATAGATAGATAGATAGATAGATAGATAGATAGATAGAATGATTGCTTTTCCTTTGGGTAGATATCCAGTAGTGGAATTGCTGGATTGAATAATAAGTCCAAAGTTATTACTTTGAGGAACCTCCATACTGTTTTCCATAAAGGTACTCATTTTCAGTTCCACCAGTAATGCAAGAATGTAAGTATCCCTTTCTCTCAGCATCCATGCCAAGATCTTTTGCCTTTGGACTTTTCCGTAAGAGCCATTCTAACAGGGGTAAGGTGGTATTATTTTAATGTGGTTTACATTTGCTTTTCCTGATGACTGCTGACGTTGTACATTTTTTCATGTTTTTTGTCCATTAGTTTACCATTTTTTGGAAAAACTTCTGTTCATGACTTTTGTCCACTTTCTGATCGGGTTGCTTGTTTTTTTCTTGCTTGTTTGAATGAATTCTTCATACGTTCTGGATATTAGCCCTTTATCAGATGTACAGTTCACAAATATTTTCTTCCATTCCATTGGTTGTCTATTTAACTCTGTTGATTATTTCCTTTGCTGTAAAGGAGCTTTCAATTTCATTAATTCCCATTTATTTATTTTATTATTACTATATTTGTATTTGGGATACAGTCATAAATTCTCTTCCCAGGCCAATGTCTAGAAGTGTTTTTCCAACACTTTTTATGACTTTATGCCTTACATTTAATATTTTCATCCATCTTGAATTAATATATAACAAGAGATAGGATCCTGCTTCATTCTTCTGCATGTGGCTTTCCAATATTCCCAGCACTATTTATTGAATAAGGTGTCTTTTCCCCAGTGTATGTTGTTGTCTGCTTTGTTGAATATCAGTTAGTCATATGCTTTTGCTTCTGGGTTATCTATTCTGTTACATGGGTCTATGTCTCTACATTTATACCAGTGCCATGCTGTTTTGTTTACTCTAGCCTTGCAGTACAATTTGAAGTCAGGTAATGAGATGCTCCCAGATTTTTTCTTTTTATTTAAGATTGTCTTGGCTATTAGTCTCTTGGTTCCAGATGAGTTTTAGGATTATTTTTTTTCTAAATCTGTGAAATATGATGGTGCCATTTTGATGAGAATTGTCTTGCATCTGTAAATCACTTTGGGCAGTATGGAAATTTTAATAATGTTGATTCTACTAATCTATGAGCATAGAGTGCTCTTATATTTGTTTGTGTCCTAATTCATGGGTAGTTAACAAAAAGGTGACTCATAATTTTCCATGGAGTACTACTCAGACATAAAAAAGGAATGAAACAATGTGCTCTGTGGCAACCTAGATCAACCTGGAGACCATTGTCTTAAGTGAAGTACTTTGTGAATGGAAAAACAAACCCCACATGTTGTCACCAATAAGTGGGAGCTAAACAAGGAGTACGTATGGGCATAAAGATATGTAAGGGACATTGGAAACCCAGAAGGGGAGAGGGTAGGAGGGAGGGCGAGAGATGAAAACTTACCTATTGAGTGCAGTGATCATTGTTCTTTTGATGGGCATAATAAAAGCCCTAACTTAAGCGTTATCCAAGGTATCCATATAACAAAAACATTTGTACACCCTTCCTATTTTGAAATAAAAAGAAGGGCTATTGTCACTTGGTAATCAGGAGTACCTCCATGGTCACTTGGTAATCAGGAGTACTAGAATGTGCTGGGGGAAAAGCCCAAGTATCTTACTTTTTCTTGGAGGATAGAAGACTTAGAAGCTATGCAAAGTTAGGATCTCATTGGCATAGAGCTTAGGTAGGTAAGAGTGTGGGCTCTAGAGTCACACAGACCTGGGCTTTGAACTGGTTACTTAAATGTCCAGGCCTTCTATGAAATGAGTTTAATAAAACGATGTATGTGAAGTATTTAGCACACTGCTAGGCACATACAAATGCACTACAAAAATGTGCCATAGCTGTTGTCTGAACGCAATTCACCAAAATTGTCACAGAAGAGCAAAGAGCCTTGCTCTGCCAGCATTGCTTTGATTTGATAACATTTGGGTCTGACTCAGCTACCCTTTAGTGAAGTCCCCAGGCTTCTGTAGTATCACCCCTGTGGCTTATAACAAGTAGCAATATAGCAAAGGACTTATTGTAAAATAGAAAAGGTTATTTTTCTGTATTTTTTAAGATATAAAAGTATAAGTTTATTTCATCTTAGGGAAGGAGAGAGGTAAAAAAAGTAGGGAACAGGAGATAAATGGAGAGAGCTTTTTTCTTTCTGCTTCTCCAAGCACATTTGCTTTAAAGGAAGAATATCCAGGGCACCATGGAAATCATCCCAAACATTATTAAGCAGATAGCAGTCTTGTTTTCTAAACATTGTATCTGTGTAAGATATTAAAATGTACAGACATGATTAATCATGTAATTAGGAGGCTAATTAAATAATTCGTGATTTTGCATAAACTTACTTTGAGTTTTAAATTTAATTTGACAAATGGTATCAAGAAAAAAAGTACACTTAAGCTTGTGTATTTATTATCCCTTTAAATTCAATTAACCACAGAAAAGAATGTTTGAAACCATAACTAAGAACCCATTGCCCAAAATGTAGCATATAGAGTTAGCATATGAGTGAGCAATTCCAATCTTAGGTATGTAACCAAAATAAACAAAAATATTCATACAAAAATGTGTACACAAATGTTTATAGCAGCATTATTCTTAATAGTCATAAAGAAGCAACAACCTAAATGTTCATCAACTGATGAATAAACAAAATATAATATACCATACAATGAAACACTATTCAGCCATTAAAAAGGAATGGAAGGTTGCTACATGCTACAAGTCAGATGAACCTTGAAGACATTTTGCGAAATGAAAGAAACTACACACAGAAAGTTATATATTATCATTCCATTTATATGAAATACTTAGAATAGGCCAGTATATAGAGACAGAACATGTATTAGTGGTTGCCAGGGGGGGTGGGGAGAGAAAAGAGGGAAATTACTGCTTAACTGTATGAGGTTTCTTTGGGGGGAGATGAAAACTTTCTAAAATTAGATAGTGGTACATAATTCCATGGATATACTAAAAAGAATTGAATTATACACTGTAAATGGGTGAACAGTATTGTGTGTGTTTAGCACGAATTATTGAGATATATTGTCTCAATAAAGCTATCTTAAGATCTCATTGACACATTCCATGCTTACAATTGACTATCTGGGAATTTAGAATGTTCATTTAGTTCCTGAATGACTCCTTTCCCCACCACTGCTATTTACTGTGTGGGGTGACATAAGTAAGCAAGTCAGTGGAACTGAAAAGGCTAATCACTATAAACAGTAAATTTAATTCCTTTGCCTTATGTTCAAAGGACTTTCAGAACAAGTTTCTCACTGTTTATCCTTAGCTAAATTAATTTCCTCTACAGTCCTGAGTATTATCTAAGCCAAAGTATCCTCTGCCCAGTTTATCATACCTTGGCTGAGATTGGTTGCCACTTTTCCTTTCTTGAGGAATTGAGGAAATTCAGATTGCTGTTAATTAGAACCGTAACCATCTCCTAAATGGGAATAAATGAAGGGGATGTGCTTTGATGTTAAATGAGAAACTAGGAGCCTAAATTATCAGTTCCAGTTTCACTATTTCCATTTAAATGGGGCTGAAAAAATAAAAAATGATTTTTCTCACAAAGCTGGATTTCAGAAAGGTATACCAGATCGGGTTAGAAATGACAGCCTCTGATGTGGTAAATGAAATGGGAAAGGTTCATTTGTAGTTCCTTTGAATGTCAAATTGGACAAGGTCATGATCATTAAAACTGACTTCTCCCTTTTTAGAAAAGAAAACATTTTGGTGTTATGTAGGACATGACTTAACAGTCGCAGATAATTTATCAGCTAATAAATTATGCGCACATTATTACAGTAAGGGAAAGAAGCAAAAGCTCACATTTTGAAAACTATGTTGTCAGTTTAAAGATGCGACATTTTGATACTTTGTGCCGTCCAATGGCCATGACACGTCTGCACTAGCCTGATTAAATAGCAACATCTTAAATTCTTTTATAGAAGGGAGGTAAATGATACTTTATTCCACACATTAGCCTGAACTAGAATAGCTACCCCAAAGTTCTGTTATCGCCAGTAAAATTCAATAAAATTAACTTAAGAAAGAGATTTTCACAGGCACTGAATTCAAAGATAAAGGCATGTTTGGGGCACAGGGAAGAGCAGCCCACTCTTTAACCCTGTGAGTCAGGACTTGTTAGTCTACCCCAACTATGCTACAATATTCATGGGCTGACACAGGCCAGAGGCTAAGGTGTGAGACTTACTAGTTTGTATGTCATAGCTGGGGGAATCTTCAGGATCTGGGAAGAAACTCACACGGCTCTAAAAAAATCTCAAGAACTTCAGTGCCCTTTAGAAACTCTCAAAATCAGGTCTCTTAAAGGATGTTTTGAACAAGGAGATAAGAGTGAGGATAAAGCACTGGATCCTTATGAGAAAGTGTTCTTTGGTCTGTGGGGGACTGAGGTGCTTATTTCAAGGAACTAGCAAGATCATCAAAGGGAATTCTAGAGAGATTAATGCCTCTTTTACTCACCTTTTGAATCAGTTTTTCTGTCTCTCCTACTAGACTGTGAGCTACTTGAGAACAGAATCCATTTCTGTTTGTTTCACAGTAACTTCCTCAGTACATAGCACAGAGTAAGTGTTCTGTAGATTCTTTTCACCCATCATGCATAAAGAGAAAAGAGTTTGAGGGCGGTGCCTGTGGCTCACTGAGTAGGGTGCCGGCCCCATATACTGGAGGTGGCCAGTTCAAACCCAGCCCCGGCCAAAAACTGCAAAAAAAAAAAGAGAGAGAGAGAGAGAAAAGGAAGTTTGAGAAGGGGTAAACCTGTCAATGAATGTGACCTTCACTAGTCCCTGGCAACCCAAGGAAGGTATATGAGTGAGTGCGAGCCCAGTGATGGCCCCATATCAGTGGTTTCCAACCTTGTGCACACTCCTAAAATCACCAGAAGAGTTTTAAAAGTCCATAAGCAGGGCCTTACCTCCCCTAGGAAATCTTATTTAATTACTCTGGAGAGGGGCTGGCCATAGTTGTTTTGGTTTTTTTGTACTAACTCTCCGGATGATTCTAGTGTGTGGTGAGTGTTGAAAACCATGGCCCTACAGTCATACTCAAAGAATCCAATCCACTGGTGATTGTGGGTCACAGGTGTTAGTATGCCAGGGAGTTATCTTTTTGTGTTTAAAATATGACTTTCCTTGTCCTACCCTGAGAGATCCTGAGTTGGTAGGTTTGGTAAGATGCCCAAGTGAAGAACCTGCAGTTGTTGCAAGTGTGTGCTGCCAATGTAATCATTTGAAGGTCACACTTTGAGAAACAGTACCATACAGCCACTTCCTTTCCTGTGGCTCAGTTGAAGGCATTTGAGTAAGTTTTGAGGAAAATACCCCAGTAAATGGCATGAGGGCTGGTTGTTGGTTTTTTTTTTTTTTTTTTTGCAGTTTCTGGCTGGGGCTGGGTTTGAACCCACCACCTCTGGCATGCCACAGGCACTGCCCTTTTTTTTCTGTTTTTGTTTGTTTGTTTGTTTGTTTTTTGAGACAGTTGTCAGGACCTGGGAGTGGCCAGGTCTCGGGTGGCTTAACTATGTTCTGGACACGGACAGCTAAGCTACCTTGCTCAGGAGCCATTTGTCTTGGGTGCGTGAGGGCTAGCTACTTTAGCTGACGGGGGAGAGAGAGAGAGAGAGAGAGACTGACTTAGAGTAAAGCAGACTTCTTCAAATAGACAGATCTTAGTCTTTAGCAGAGCTTGGTAATCTTCAGCAGAGAGACGCCCTGCTCTTGTTCTGCAAGCAAGAGAGGAGACAGAGTCAGAGTAAGCGGGTCTGTGATAGAATGCGCATGCTCCCTACTGCCTTCTCCTCCAGCCTAATGGAAGGCTAATCTGGTGCCTCTCAACACCGCAGTTGTAGAGACTGCCAATTCACTACTGCTCTCATCTCTTGAGCTCTCATGCTTGTTAGGAGCTAAATCCCTCTCCATGCCCTTTCCACCAAGGTGTTCCATTATTGAGCTATACAGGTATTTCTTATAACTCTCACTCCCCCTAGCCATAGGCTATACGGGCTGCTACACAGAGTCTTACTTGGTTACCTGGGGTGGAGTGCCGTGGTGTCATGGCTCACAGCAACCTCAGATTCTTGGGCTCAAGTGATTCTCTTGCTTCAGCCTCCCAAGTAGCTGTGAGTACAGGTGCCCACCATGATGCCTGGCTATTTTTAGAGATGGGGGGGTCTACCTCTAGCTCAGGCTGGTCTCAAACCTGTGAGCTCAGGCAATCCACCCACCCCAGCCTCCCAGAGTGCTGGGACTACAGGAGTGAGCCACCACACCTGGCCTACGGTCTGTTCTTAAAATCCAATGTTTCCTTCCTTAAGCCATTAAACACAGGAGAAGAATTCATTCCTCTGATGAGTGGGTCCCAGGTGCCAAGTTTTCACCTGCCTGGGAATTACTTAGCTCAAGACCAATCTCCAATGCAGAATGAAAACAACCACTTGTTCATTTTGCAAGGTCATCGGTCACATTAAGGCAATGGTCTCACATATTTTTTATTCAATGGGCATCACAATAAACATATGTGTTTTCTTTCCACTGAGCAGCCTTGTAAAGAAGTGCAAGAATACAGTATTCTAATTTTGAAAGATGGAGAGATTGAGGCAGAAACTGACCCTAAGGCAGTGGCTATATTAGATTGGGAAAAATCAAAACACTGATTTGATTTGTGTCAAAAGCACTTTAACATCTCTGACCTAATTTTACCCTGACTAATCCCTTTATGAAGCAAGGCAGGGGCAGGTGTCATTCTCCTCAGACCTGACATCCATGGGAAAAGCAGACAAGCGACTATTGATGGGATTTGGAGGGCACCTGGAAACCCCACTGCAAATAGATCTCTCCCATTCTTGATGTATCAAATTCCATCTTGAGCAATCATTCCTTTGGGCTAAGTTTTGTCCTCTTCCTGGGTCTTTGGGCTAAGTTTTATCTTCTCTCTGAGTCTTTCAATATGTAACTACTCTAGCAATGGTTGCACAGCATTGGATATTGTTAGCAGGTGACCTCCTCTTTGCTAGAAGTGAGAACAGTCAGGGACAGAGCACTGAGAACTCAAAAGGGCAAGAGCTCCAAAAGAGATGATTATGGGAGGAGAATATTTTATTTTATTTTATTTTATTTTTTTTGAGACAGAGCCTCAAGCTGTCACCCTGGATAGAGTGCCATGGCATCACAGCTCATAGCAACCTCCAATTCCTGGGCTCAAGCGAGTCTCTTGCCTCTGCCTCCCAAGTAGCTGGGACTACAGGCGCCC
>CAUYON010127089.1:0-14991 GCA_963573935.1 Arctocebus calabarensis | reverse complement strand
TGCAGAAAGAGGCTGAAAAGATCCATGGGGGAAAAAACATGGAAAATAATGCATAGACAGGTATTCCCAGATTTGAGTTACTCTGAGCATAAGCATTAATGCTTTGGGTATAAGGATCTACAATTTGAGGTGAAATTTGGGACGAAAATCTCTGAACACTTCTCTCTACCTTTATCTGTTTCTACTCACAGCTATGAAGGATCGCTGTGCTGTCAGTGTTGCGAGTCTTGGTACTCTTGGGAGAATGTGGAGATGCCTTCCTTGACCAGAACATCGGCACTCCTGTGGTGAGAAATGCCAGCAGAAAGCAAGCGTTCTCCTGATGCAGGTAGCAGTAGAGACAAATGAGAAGGCTTAGCAGGTTAAGAAAGAGCATGGGAGGTAACAAGTGGGGTGACTGTATGTCCTCAACGTCTCTGTTGTATATGAGAAGTGGTGCCCAGGAGATAAAACAGACGGGAGAGAGAGTGAGATGGAGACAGAGAACTATGGAGGTTCCAAGGAGTAAGAAATGAAATTGACACTTTCCTAAGCGTCAGGCACAATTTTACATTTATATGTGTATGCAAATGTGTGCATATGCATAAACAGCCATAATTAAATGCACATATAGACACGCATGCATAATCATTCATTCCTCCCAACACCTCTGAGGTTAGTAAATTAGTATCCGCGTGCTGGCCTGCCTTCAGAAGACTGAGGCAAAGAGAGGTTAACTTGCCTAAAGTCATATTGCTAATGAGTAGGGGAGCTGAGGCTTAAATCCCAGAAGTCTGACTCTTAAGTCCATACTGGAAATCTTTATAGTTTGCTACCTGGATTCAAATAAAAGGTTTTTAAGTGGGCCTTAAAAAATGAGAAATATGGTGATGAAAGGTTTCCTCAAGCCAAAGAAATACTGGGAGAAGGAGTGTGGAGGTTGCAGCTCAGGACAGATAATGGAATGGAGGAACTTTAGTTACTTGCAGGCCACACAGGATGAATGTTCTGAAAACATGGCATTTTTTTTTTCTCAGCCTGTCATCCAGGGCTTAAGGAGTACAGTGCCACTAGGTCATAGGACAGCAAAAATTACAGTGATGGAAAATGTCATCAGCTTCTGTTGTAATTACAAATAATGATTTTGGAAGCCATGGGGACTTGCAGCAGAAATGGTCATTTATGACAGATGTTGGTTGGAAGTTGCAACTTCTCTCATCTGAATTCCCCATGGCCGTGGTTCTGGAACACTTAGACAGGGAGGATACCTTCCAACGCCTGAGATGTCCTTGGAGATCATAGTCCTGTCTAGCATCAACTTTCCTTTGTTTTCTGCCCTGAGAATTTTCTACAGTCATTTGTCCTTGATCAGACACTGGATCATCCTTCTCCCTGAAGGACTCTTAAGGCAATATCACAACACATGAGTCTCCGCATAGTTCTTCTCTGTGTGGACTTCTTATCATCACACTTTCTGGGCAGGAGATATCTCTCCTTTGCAAGGACAGATGCCAAGGACTCAATTTACTGCCAACTCAGTTAACAAGTACCATTGGTCACTTACTGAGTATAGAATCTCAAGTGAAACATATTGAAAGTTGTAAAATAATCTAAAAAATAATACCTCTACAAGTATTGGAACTAAGGGGAGTGGAAATCACTGTAGAACAAAAGTAAGAGGGATAGAACCTAACAATATGCAGATACAAAATCATTCATTCTATTTCTGCATCATTTTCTAATAATAAGAGCAAAGGGAACTGTGGTAACAAATGTTTACTGAATTCCACTCTTGAGACAGCAAACATCTAGTGCTGAGCAATCAAAGCCCAGAGCATAACATGATCAATTGTAAAACCAACGTAGGCTTGATCAGGGCAAGGGTATGTACACACTTCTCTGAACCGGGAGGAGATATAATCGTTCCTAATTATCCATTACTCACACCTTAAGTTAAATGATTCCTGATGGCAAGTCTTCTAGGAGAAAAAAATCATATATATTTTTTGTTTTTGCAAACTGTGTATGGGATGATTTTTAGAAGAAATAGAAGATGTTTAGCAAAGTGGTTGTGTAAAATGCATGATGTGAAGCCAGGAAGTATGTAAATACATAATTCTATCAAGGTCAGCTTCTTGGGGGAAAATGTGTTTGGAGCGCCTCCCTATAAATGGTGAAGGATGCACAATAACCCAAAGATGGGAAGACATTCCAGGAAACATTCCAGAAAATCTTGGATTCCCTACAGGCTAATTTGGCTTCAGAGCAGGGTTAGCAGGTTTAAATACGGAGGCAATAAGAATTATCTATAAAAGTTGTATAATTGGCTTGAGGAAGAAGACCTTGAAAGTTTGGCTATTTCTCAGTTAGTCATATTTATGAAACTAGATAGTTATTTAGGAATTAACCTTGATTCCAAAGTAATTTAGAATGGCAAAGTGAGACTTGTTTAATTAATAGATATGAATTTTTTTCTGATCTTTTCTGAGAGGAATGGGGATATGGGGAAAAGGAGGGAGAGGGAGAAAGAAGGAATGTTAAAGAACAAAGTTATTTTTAAATTATGGCAAAGGGTTGAAATTTTTATGTTAAAAGGAGGGTTAATACTCACATTAAAGAAAGAAGCATGAATGGGACACAGTGAGAGACAAAAATGAAAAATGGAGAGAGAAAAAGAGGAAATGTTTAAGGAAGATATAAACAGAAGATAAGAAGAAAATAATTTTTTTCTCTTTTGAAAGAATGAAATGGAGTAAAATGGACGTGTATAGAAATAAGTTCTAAGTTTGCTCCATGGAGGGGTGAGTTAATCTGAGCTATCTCACCTTGAGAAGTCATATGTGACATTGTAAAGATATTGGAGATGTTGTTGGAAGTCAACACAGAAGTCCACATTGAGACTTATCTGGGCCATAGATATTCCATTTCTCCTTGGACATTCACTCATCAATCAATACTTTCTCCCTCTTTTTATTGGAAGAATGGATCAGATGGAAAGGATGTGAAGTGGTTCCCCTGGAAGACCCTAAATGGAGAGATCCAAGACCAGAAAATGAAGATTCTGGGCAACACCTGTCGCGCTAAACATCCTGGCTAAAGGCTGATTACCTTCACTTACCACTTGCTCTGTTGATTTGAGTTGAAAAGGAGTAGGGATCTGGAACCAAACTCCCAAGAAATCCAGATATTATAAACTCAAGTTGAATAAAAAGTTACACTGAAAGATGAGACAAAAGCAAATTTAGTTTGTCCTGTTGAGTGTTCTGTGGCAAATGAAGGGATTGAGGTTGAGACCTAGACCTGGTCTTTGATTCTGCCTTTCCTTATTCAATCATCCCTAGGTTTATCTTCCTTTCAAAACAGACATCATTATCCCGTGCGCGTATCATGACACTTGCCTCCTCAGTGGTCCTCTTACCTCTAATATCAGGACCATCCTCAATCCCACTTCTCATCTCTGATTCATTCTTTAGCCAAGGGAATCTTCTAAAACACAGGTCCGATCACGTCGTTTTCTTGTTTTGCTAACCTCCAATAGCTCTTCATTTTTCTCAAGTAAACTACAAGTACTTTATGATGGTCTTGCAGAACCTGGCCCCCCATCGTGTTATCCAAGCTTAATTCTAATGGTTTGCCTTGCCCCTTACAATCTTTCTCCAGCCTGCTTCAACTCCTCTCATTTCCTTAAATATATAAGCTTTTGTTTCCTCTCACGGCTTTTGCATATACCATTCCCTCTGTTTGGAACCCGCCCTTTCCCCCTTCTTCACCCTAGTCTCATTTCCATTACTCTCCATCATTTCCTCCCATAAGTCTCCCTTGCCCCAGAGATGGGGTAAATGTCCGTGTAAGGTTTTCTCATCCCCCCCCCCCGTTGCTTCTTCTCTATTAGTTTTGTCTCTGTCTGTTCTGTGTGCTTCAGTCCTTTAGTAAGTTCACAGTAACAGACTACGTTTTCTCTATTTATCATCATTTGTCAGAATTTAGCAGAGTCCAGCAGGAAGTAACAAATTAACACTTGCATATGAATTTGATACACTTCAACCAGACATTCAAAAAATCCTCTAATTTAGCAGTCTATAGATAAGCAAGGATTCTGTGTTTAGAGTAACAGAAGGTTGAGTTGATATCCCTTAAGAGAAAAACTCTCCAAAAAAAAAAAAAAATTATATTCTCAAATGCCAACAATTACTGCAAGTGATGGTGCCTTTAAACTCATCCTGAACATGTAATATAATTATCTCATAGAGTTAATGAGTTGTAGTTTATGGCACTTGTGGAGGAGGGAGAGGTTACTCATGTAACAATGTAGAACCAAGTTTTACTTGATTCATTTGTCTTATTCCCAAGAGAGTCAACGAGAATAAACAGAAAAATCAGGGAGTGGATAGGCTTTGACTCTGGACTGACTCAACCCAGGTTTAAATGCTAGGTTGATGATGATTCCTTGACAAACCTCAGCTATGTTGTTCAAACTCAGCCTTAGTTTCTCATGTAAATGGGAATAAAAACACTCAAAGAATGAGAGAACGTATACCCATATCCCCTAAAACAGCAGTCGGCACTTACAAGTTTTAAAGCAAATACATGTTGTAAGTGGGACTTCAGGAAAGTGATGACATAGAGCTCTTGCTTTTCATTTGACATGTTTCTCTCATGGTCGGATTTTGTGATAGGCACTTGACTAGACAGAAATCCTAGAATAACTATGCGATTCTACACTTGGGAGGCACAGGCTAAAAGGAATGACAGAGATGATGACCTGATAAGATGCGTACCACGTACCCTATGCACCATAGTGTAAAAAGTGCTTTGGAAAAAAAAATTAGAAAGCTCAATAATGGCAAATGTTGTGAGGGTGATGGTATATGAAGCTACCATGCACCACTAGTTATGGAAGAGATGGAGAAAGGTATTCTGGAGAATGTTCCAGCTGCACCTGGTTAAATTAAGTATAAAAATAGTCGCGCTCCTCAAGGCTTCTCTGGGTATATGTTCAAAAAGAATGTTCATGTGTGCACATTTATTGTATGTTGGAAGCAGTGTTGGGGTCCTTCCTGGAGCACCAGGCAGGTGAAATGTGGCAGGTGCATGTCACAGGGACAAGAAGTTCACGAGACAGTGTGGACTAGGCATGCGCGGAGCAGAGTGGATGGGGCTGGAACACAGAAGCAACAGAAGGAGAGAATCGCAACAAGTTTCTATAGATACAAACAAACAATATATTAACAACAAAATAACAATGTTCATACAAAACTCATAAGGAAAAGGATACTCATTAAACACCATAGACTAATCTCCTGTGATGTAGGGAAGGAAATGGACGTCCATAGGAATAAAATAAATAAAACATGATCAGATATTTGTAAGGACACATCGTAACAATTTGTCCCGACAGGTATGAGTTAGACCACCTTACCCACTGAGGAGGGAGAAATTGATAAAAGTGTACAATTTTTCTCGGGAGAAGGGGAATAATCCCACAGAATAGCATTTGTTCATTACACAAATGTTTACTTTTTATTGACAAAGGGTCCCACGCTGTTTGCTAAAGGGGGGGGGAGAATAGAAGAGTCCAAATTCAAAAACCTAATAAAAACCTAATGGAGCTTAGATTTTATTGATGAGGAGGCAGCTTACAGAGAAAAATGCAAAGTAACACACACGATGACCTTCTGTGTCACATGTGCTATAAAGGAAGATGAACCTGGGTAGAGTTAGTGAACGTATGGGAAAGCAGAGGATGCTCAGAATAGGGAGATCAGACACCGCTGTGACATTGGAACAGAGCTGCAGATAAAGTCAGAGAGGGACCTATCCCAAAATCCAGGTTGGAGGATGAGGAGACAGCTGCCGAGGCAGGGAGGAGTGAGTAGTGAGCGAGCCCACGGTCTTCAAGAATCACAGCACAGCTAACAGCGAGGAACGAGAAGGTGCATATGAAAGACAGAGTCAGACGGAAGGCCTGAGACAAACCACGTAGCGTCTCAGAGGGCAAAGTCAGAGCTTCTGGTGTTATTGTCAGTGTGAGGAGAAGCCAGGCATAGATTTGAGATGGAAAGTGACGGAAACCGAGTTAATTTTTAAAAATGTTCTCTTATGTTATCCTTGGGGACCCTCGTTGGAGGGCAGGTTCAAGGGTTCACAAGAAAAATCAAGCAGAAAAGCAATTCAGTACCCAGGCAGAAGAAGACGTTGGCTTGGCCTGTGTGCAATCAGAGCTTCAGTGGAATATTCACTTTGTTTCAGCGAACGAGCTCAGTGAAGGACATTTTAGGATGAAAAGCATCATTAGATCTGGCTCAGAGATGTGGACTTTCTAGCTGATTTAGAACAAGCGGTCAATGAGGAAAGAGGTAAAATGCGGAAAGAGGAAGGACCCAGGCCACGTGAGGAAGGGCTGCGTTGACAAAGTGTCTTCAGCTTGTTCCTGCAGAAAGTGGGACCGTCAGAGGGATGGTCTGATGTAAACCTTGGCTTCTGTAGGTATAGGATAATTTGGGAATATTTGTAAATGATGGTTTGGGACAGGCAGAAGGCAAGAGGTGAGCAAAACTTACACTAAAATCATAGCAGTTTGCAAGAATGAAAAAAGGACTCGTTCATGTAATTGAGTATCTAAGGTACTTAAGTGTTCTGGAGAGTGGGTATAATTATACTTACTGCATTGGTTTGTGGTCATGCTACATGAATTAGTATATGAACAGTTCTTAGAATAGAATCTCACAAATATTAATCCCTCGATAAATCTTAGCCATTATTTATATATTATAAATAGTAATGGTTTTATTTCTACATACTACTTTATGTACTGGTCTTATGTCTATGCACTAGGCCTATAGGAGCTATCCTGAAGACTACAGAGGCTGCCAAAAAATGTATGCAAATTTTAAGAAAGGAAAAACCTGTATTTAAATGGTAATACTCAATAGATGGTTGTAACAAAGGATGACTCCAAATTTCGTTGGGCACATCTTGTAGTTGCAGAAGCCCAATATTACTTGAGCATTACTAAATTTAACTCACTTTTTTTCCTATCTTAAAATGTGTTCACCTTTTTTGGGGCATCCTCTGTTTATAATTGACCATTGTTTGGTTGGGGTAGAGATTATTTTTATTTTTTTCACTTTTTGTCTGGGGTTGGGTTTGAACCCGCCACCTCCAGTATATGAGACTGGCACCCTACTCCTTTGAGCCACAAGCACTGCCCCTGGGGTAGAGATTATTAAAGAAACTAGTGTTCCAACAAACCATAATGTAGTGCTGCCATATTCATGAGCATGGTTCTCTGCAAAGTGATCTAGAAGGGGGAGTCAAGATTTAAGAAAGTTGTAGATATTTGTGTGTGTGAGAGGGGAAAGAAGGAATTGAGAAGGAGCCGGGTGAACAAGCCAGAAATGTTCACAGAGTAAGGTGTCAAATGGCAAAAACAGAACACACAGACTTTGAAATTTAGCTGATAGTGAATCCTAGCTGTACCACGTCTGAGCTTTGTAATTTTTGGCAGCCTCCCCTTCTGAACCTCAGTTTCCTCATCCTGAAAATAATATTTACAGTCTTGACACTATCATGATGACGAAAACTAAAGATAACACAGGTGAAATGTACAACAAGGTGCCTAGCACACTCTAGAGAACAACCAATGTTTCTGTTCTATTGTGTTTATTATTATGATTCAGCCAAGTCACATACACAACATCATTGCCAGTTTCCATTCACTGATCCCTGTCCTCCAGTAAATTCTGCCTTTCACTGCGCGCGAAGGGAAAGCCCCACACTGCTCTCTTTGCATATTGTTTCATCAGTTTTTCCCTGCTTTCAGCTCAATAACAAGTAACTCCCCCCTTTCAAATTAAAGGGACATTTCCTGTCCCCTCTTACACTAGACGTTGTGATTTATGCAGACTTTTAGAATGGAAGATGCTCCACAGAGTCAGCACCATATGCAGTGCTATGTGACCACGTACAGTGTCAATATCGCAACCCACGGATGAGTTACAGCATCTGCCCCAGTGTTGAGACGCTCAGGAATTTGAGCACCTGTTAATCAGCAATATATTGTGAAAGGAAAATTTGCTTTAAGGTAACAAAATAGGTTCTCTTGGTTTCTCTTCCCCACCCTTCTCTCTTTGTCTTACTTTAAGACCACTGAGTCAGAGCACATAGAAACAAAGGGACAATAACATTTGACTATTAATGGGATGGTAAGAACTATAGACACAGAGGGTTGAAAATAGCTTTAAAATACTTGGTTCAACTCCTACCATGTCTCCTGAAACAACTTTTGGAGTCAAAAACTTATTAACTTCTGAGGTCTCCTGTCCCATTTTGGAGCAGCTATAACTGCTTAAAATTATTTTCTTTTGATTTTTTGTTTGTTTGTTTGTTTGTTTTTGTTTGAGACAGAGCCTCAAGCTGTCACTCTGAATAGAGTGCTGTGGCATCACAGCTCAAGGCAACTTCCAATTCCTGGGCTCAAGCGAGTCTCCTGCCTTCGTTTCCCAAGTAGCTGGGACTACAGGCGCCCGCCACAACACCCGGACATTTTTTGGTTGCAGCCGTCATTGTTGTTTGGCAGGCTGGGGCTGGATTCCAACCCACCAGTTCAGGTGTACGTGGCTGGTGCCTTAGCCTGTTGAGCCACAGGCGCCAAGCCTCTTTTGATTTTTATTTTTTAATATACTGACCTTGAAATGTGTCTCTCTGTAACCTATGTCCATTTGGTGAGACCTAAAATTCTAGCCCTTTTTTTGTTTTAGCCCCTAAGCATTTTAAAATCCTGAGCACATGTCCTGAGTCTGCCTGGCCATAGGTTTCTCTCTCACATTCAATCATCTGTCCTGCTTTGAAATTCCCCTTGCTGTTGGGTTTGGGCACCTGCTGTGCCACCCATTCATGTCTTTCAGTTACTCTATGGAATACATAGATAAGGAAGCAGAGGTAGAGACAGGTCATGGAACCTGGGTAAACTCAAACACCAGTAAGTGGTGTGTCCTGCATTGCAACTAGGTCCACTTGACTCTTGAGTGTCCACTGCATACTAGTACATCTTACTAGTATGACTGATAAGAGTAGTTGAGATACATTGACAACTAACTCATCAGCTTCTTGCCTCAGTTAGCTCATTTAATCTTTATAACAACCCTGAGGTAGGTTCTCACTTTACTGGTGAGGAAACCCATGCATCCAAAAATTAAATAATTACCCCCAATGTTATATGGCTAAGTAAGTGTTTTGTTAAGAAATAAAGTTTAAAACTTCAAAGCCTTCCTCAAGATCCAACACTCAGAAGCATTAATATTCAACCCCATCTTCCCAAATCTTGATATTATATCTCTGAATGCAGTAAAAGTTAGCATACATTTATTTCAGCACTGTGGGTGCCAATTGAATTATTGATGAAAGTTTGTGTGTCTCGTATGTGTGCATGTGTGTGTTTGTGTTTTTGTTATAAGAAAATGTCTGGGGTGGCACCTGTGGGTCCAAGGAGTAGGGCACTGGCCCCATATGCTAGAGGTGGCAGGTTCAAACCCAGCCCTGGCCAGAAACTGCAAACAAACAAACAAACAAACAAAAAAGAAAATGTCTTATACTATTACACTCTGTCTTCTCCACACCGTAGTCTTTCAGTGGGATTTTTTGCATACCAACCATTTATCCTATCCAAAATCCAAATCTATCCTATCCAAAATCCAAATTTGATTGAACCTCATGAGACTTGTTTAGTTTCCTCAGTGAGTATTTCCTACCCTCTTTAAAAATGTTGTGCTGATTACAAAAAAAAATGATAAATGCATCTTCTGGACTTCATAAATGAAGTCATTAAAAGTCATTGAAATATTTTCCGTAAGATAGACATTGAGAGGAAGGAAAGGAATTCTTAAATTTCCAGGAGGTCTTTCATTCTTCAAGCATTTAACAAATATGTGTTAAGCAAATTCTTTGCAACAGCCATCAAAATAACCATGGTGAAATGCAACTTTTAGCAAATTAAACTATTTCCTCATGGCATTTTTAGCTCACAAGTAGGAGAAATATGTTGATCATCTAAAAATACAAATTAATGATATGTCTTCTGAAAGGGCTGTAGAAGGTAAATATGTTTCTCTGAAGAAGTGTTTATTGCACTGAGCACCACTATCAAGGTAAAAATAGATAAGAATAATTGGTAAGCTTCTTAAATCAATTCACTTTGGCTATAGGTGACTTTATATATATTGGTTGAGCCGCTGTTTTATTAGAATGTGAAATGGATCAAAACAACGCCTTCGTGTGAGAATAAACTTGAACGATATTCTGACGTACAGTTATCTACACTTGGCTCTTTGTAGAATGAAGGGATGTGTCATAAATTGATAATGCTGTGGTTTTAAATATTTCCCCGAAACCAAAAATGAGTAAAATCTCAAGCTAATCAAATTGAAACTAGTTTCTTAACATAAGAATATTTTAAATGCTCTATTACATTTAAACATGTAGTGAGACTCTAAGAAAAAGTTCTAGAATATGACATTTCCTCAAATTTACTTGAATAGTATTCTTTTTCTCTGTGCTACACCTCTCCTTTTCTCCCCAAATTCCAGAATATAGTTTGTCAAACACTGACTTAATTTAATCAAACCCCTCAAAACTCAACACTTGAATTCTCTTTAAAACATTTCTAAAAGATTTATCATTGAGTCTTTTCTTAAATAGCATCAGTAAATGAGAGATGCACCCAATCGTATTTTTCAAATAAATGAAATACTTAAGATTTTGCCTAATTATTTCAATCAAGTGAATTTATCTCAATTGACTGTGCTAGTCCATTAGTACCCAGAGCCATCACAATGGTAATTATATTTTGTGATTCTCAGGAGAAGAGCCATATATTACAAAGGTGAGCCCTGGGTTGGAACAGACTGATGGAGCCTGGATTAGTCATATTTTATTTTTATAAGAAAGCCATTTGGTGTTCTACAAGAACCATTTCCTAAACTTCATTAATAAATAAAAAATAAAGAGCCTGCATATGAATAAATGATGAAAAGTTCCTCCCTTGGTAATTTTTTTAAGTTTCTAAAAATAGTTTCAATCTCTATATTCAAATTTAATGCAGTTTGACGAGCCAGTGAGAATGTCCTTATGTTGCATGTTTGTCCGTAGAAGTGGGGAGACAGAGGGGAACCCCAGCACTTGAGGCATACGACATCTTTGGGCAGACTATTTATTCAGTGCAGATTATTTATAGCATTTTTCTTGATTGTTGCAGATTGTCTAATGTCAAAATGGGGCAAAATTTATAGACCAAAGTGCAAAAGAATCAAATGGCCTTATGGAGTGAAACTGATCTCTTTAATATGCTAATATATCATCACTGTTTCCAGGAGATGCTTCTATTTTTCCTCATATTTCATATTAAATTGTTTACATGTCTTTCTCACTACTAGCCTGTACGTTTTTATCAGGTAAGAACCACAACTGGCCTGAGCTCATTATACCTCCTGATATAAATCATGACATCAAAGTTTAAGAGTTATTTATTAATTTTTCATTATAACAAATGTATGCCAAGCATTGCGTCTCTAACATCCAAAAGAATATCATCCATGAAAATTCAATCACGGGAGTTTGTACAAAATCGCCTCTTATGGTGTTATAACCTCAACTGTAGATGGAAATCAGTGGCTGGAGGGAGTATTTACACCAAGGATTTTGGTAAGCATGACAAAACACCACCTTCTCCTCTCTGGTTGTTAAACATTTAATAGCACAATAGACCTGAGCCTCCTATGGTGAGTCTCTGGCTTTCTTTCTTTTCATCTTGGTCTCTATCAGAAGAAGTTGAAGTTTGGGTTTAGAGATTTTCTCTTGAACCTTGGCTAATTCTGTGCCTGACCATATCATTCTGTAACATTCTCTCTCTCTATTTATCTATCTCTAACTTAATGACAGCAAGACACATTCAAGCTTTGGTTTTCATGGAAGAAAATCAATTTTGGTTAGAGCCTTATAATTAAGGACCACAGAATAAAAAAAAGCATGGATTTCAGAATTGGAATTGGAATCCTTGCTCCTCCTCTTAGCTCTGTCTTTGAAGGAGTTGCTTAACCCCACTAATCCTCTGTTTCTTAAGGAAACAATAAGACCAATCACACAAGTTTGCTGTGGGGATTATATGAGATCACGTATCTAAAATAGCAACAGTGCCTGTTTCAGAACAGGAAGACGGTAAGAGTAGCTATCTTATTATACCTTGTTTTCCTTTTAGGATTGGAACTGGGCCTTTATTCTGCCAGGAGCACAACTGTGTTTACACAAGAATTGGTGTGAAAGGACTTGGAATAGATGCCAGGCTTTGCCACTTAAGGGTTGCATGATCTGGGCAGAAATTTTGAATCGCAGTTTTTCCACTTGTGAAAGAAGATAACGATATCTTATATGCCTCCCTCATAGTATAATTGAGAGAATCAAATGAGATAATAAATATGGATAAACTTTGAAAACCAATAGAAGAACCTATACAAGAGGTAGCTTAAAAAATTATGTATCTTTTTGTCATCAGAGGTTAGAGGAGATTAAAAACAAAAAACCCAACCAAACAAAAAAAAAATATATCTTTAACAAAAACTTCCACTTTGTTTAACTGGGAAAAATTATTAGGAAAAGTATACATGCAAATTATACATAAAACAGATAATTGTCATGTGCTATTGATAAGAAAATGAAAAATAAGAGAGAACAATGAGAGGAATTTGTTAAGTAGATTAAAATACATCAGAACACTTATCTACACCTTGATCAATAAGGGTTGCTCAGTGGAGATGAGGATTCTGAGACCCTTTCACTTTAGATTGAGGACCTTGACCCAGAAAAGGGCAGTCTACATATTACAATGTGCCCCTATTTGGAAAGATCTGTAGAATTTCCTTCAGGACTCATACAAATTTCACACTGTGATTAACCCCGCATTCCTCTCTACCCCTATGGACACATTTTCTTTGCTATTGCACTTAATATACAAAAATAGCAGTGACCAAAGGAAGAATATTCTTTTCCCCCTAAAATTAGGAAGCAAGAATTAACTTTAAAAAAGAACAATTTCTTACCGAGTTACCCTCATCTCCCATTAATATGAAAAGCAAGAGCACCTGTTTCACAGGTGTAGGGAAAGGTTTTTTATATATGAGACTCTGAAGATCAACTGTTATCCCTATACAATATCCTGTTAGAAAACAAGCTGTCCTGGGCGTGATAAGAGAGGTATCCTCACCCGAATACCATTTGCCAATTGAATAATAATGATGCTAATATTTGAATATTGGTCCCTCATATTTTATTGATATATTTTAGTGATTCTTCTCTAATTATAAAACTAATATATACTCAATGCAGAAACCTTACAAAATCAAAATGCATAAAATATGTAAAACAGTGGCTCATGACCCACTCCATTACCTTACTGGTATGGCCGCCATGTTTGCCATACTCTCTGTACTGTCTTGTAATATTTACACAAGTACTTTTTTTCTTTACTTAAGATTATGTTGGAGAATCCACACCTTCATAAACACTTTTCTAAAACATTTACTTTTTGATGACTAACTAATAATATCACTGTATTATTGTGTATGTTAAGCACAGAAAGATCAGAATATACAGAGAATTGAAAAGGGAAAAAAAAATAGGATGTCACCACCCAGTGATAACTTCTTTTAACAATCTCGTTTATCTTCTTTCAGGTTGATTATAAAATCACTTTACTATGAAGCTAATTTAAAGGTTTCATATGAAGGCTATAACCCTACTATAGCACAAGAATATGGGGCAAGGGGCAAGGGAGGGGAGGGGAGGAGGGAGGTTGGGGTGGAGGGAGGGTAATTGGTGGAGCCACACCTACGGTGCATCTTAGAAGGGTACAGGCGAAACTTTCTACATGCAGGATACAAATGTCTTCATACAATAGCTAAGAAAGTGCCATGAAGGCTATGTTAAACAGTTTGATGAAAACATTTCAGATTGTATATGGAACCAGCACATTGTACCCCTTGAGTGCACTAATGTACACCGCTATGATTTAAAAAAAAAAGAAAAAAAAAGATTCTTAATTTCTTCGTGTTAACAGTCAAGAGTTCAGAACTTACGGGTAAATTTTGAGATATGCTCCAGATCCTGTATTCCAGTGACTGAACCACCCAGACCATAAAATGACTCCAGCTGGTCTTAGAACCCCAGTCAGGGAGCCGCATTCCAATGGATTGGCTGATCCCCCTGCCCTCCAGACGGGCCCATAACACAGGACTTATGGCTCTGCCCAAACCCAGCCAGTTAGCACACCCTGATTATCTAATCCTCTGCTCACCAAACTGTCTTTTAACTCTGTGTCCCCAATTATTAGGGAGGCAGACTTGTGAAATTCCTGCTGTCTTCCCACTTAGCGGTATGTGGAAAAAAACCATGGAAGGAGCTGGAAAATATTCTTCTTAGTGAAGTATCTCAGGAATGGAAAACAAAAAATCTAATGTACTCCGTACTACTATAAAACCAATTTATAATCACACACTTTCATATGAGAGATGAATCACAACTATAGCCCAAGATGAAAGAGGGAAGGGGAGGAGAATGAGAAGGGATGGGGGTATTTCGATAGAGGGAGGGTTAATGGTCCACCTACGGACCATATTGCAAGGGGACAAGTCAAATCTATCAAGTATTGAACATAAATGTCTTAACACTGTGATTAAGTAAATGAGGTGAAAGCTATGTTAATTAGTAGGCTGTAAGCACTCTAATTTGTACAAATAATCAACACATTGAATCCCACAAAGGTATAAATGTATTCATGATCTATGTACATATGACTTAATAAAAAAATTAAATAAATAAAAATTCTGTTTCTTGGAAGTGAAATAATAGACCATAACACAGTCTCAAAACTTTCTTTGTGACCTACATATTGCCTATAATGGTATACAAATCAACATTAAAAAGTTGATTTTATTTCAAAGGAAGACAGCAGGTATTAAATTTCTT
>CAUYON010127088.1:0-36561 GCA_963573935.1 Arctocebus calabarensis | reverse complement strand
CTCAAGCTGTCACCCTGGATAGAGTGCCATGGCATCACAGCTCATAGCAACCTCCAATTCCTGGGCTCAAGCGAGTCTCTTGCCTCTGCCTCCCAAGTAGCTGGGACTACAGGCGCCCACCACAACGCCCGGCCATTTTTTTTTTTGGTTGCAGCCGTCATTGTTGTTTGGCGGGTCCTGGGGCTGGATTCGAACCCGCCAGCTCAGGTGTACGTGGCTGGCGCCTTAGCCCGTTGAGCCACAGGCGCCGAGCCTCCACCTTTCTTTATGGATGAAAAACATTCCATGGTATACATATACCATAGTTTATTTATCCATTTGTGAGTTGATGGGCACTTGGGTTGTTTCCACATCTTGGCAATGTGAATTAAGCTACAATAAACACTCTAGTGCAATGTCCTTATGGTAAAATGATTTTTTTTCCTTCTGGGTAAATACCTATAATGGGATTGTGGGATCAAATGGAAGGTCTACTTTTAGCTCTTTGAGGATTCTCGATACGCTTTCGCCAAAAGGGCTGTATTAGTTTGCAATCTTGCACCCATGGCAACATCTGCAGCTTTGGTACTTTGTGGTATGGGCTATTCTTACTGGAGTTAGGTGATATCTCAAGATGGTTTTGATTTGTAAGAAATTTCAAAAAATATCAAAGGTTAACACTCACCTAATACTGCATCAATGCTAGGCTAATATGAATGTTACATCTTCATAGCTATCAAAAAATACTAAAGGTTAACACTCACCTAACATTGCATCAATGCTAGGCTAATAAGAATGTTATATCCTCATAGCTATCTTTTTCTTAAAAGAAAAAAAAGAATGTTAGATTTATTTTGATCTTCTAACCAATTCAACAGTAACCTTTCCATTTCAATAATTAATCCACTATGCTGCTTAGTGGTAATTGATGCTTTCATGGGAGCACTGCCTTTCACATGTTCCATTATTCTCATTTGATCCTGTATAGTTGTTTCAATGGTCAAGTAACTGAAGTCCAATGCTTTTCTAATTAATGATAGCATCTGGCCTTTTTTGGAAAAGCTTAATTATTTCTACTTTTCATTTCCATTGTAATCACTTTTCTCTTCACTGTAGGCTCACCCTGACTTACACTGGACTTTTGCTTTGAAGGTGTAATCCTAAGGGTCAAAGACTCACAAAATTGAATTAAAAAGTCACAATGGAAGTGATGCTGTGCAACCTCATAAACAATGAGACTGACCACTCACAAAAAAAGACACTATGCCAACAAACTGCTTAGGCTATGTGGGTTTCCTTACCTGTGCAGAAAAAACCAGTTAATGAATCATCAATTTAATTATTTAGTTATAAGTTATCGTTATGGGGAGCCTTGGGAGCCTGTCTTTAAGTAAAGAACATTGTAAGCCAGGCTGTCTATAACCCAGGGACTGCCTGTACTTTTAAATAATCCATGGGTCGAAAAGGACACTGCAAAGAAAAACAAAATATATATATATATATATATTTTTTTTTTTTTTTTTTTTGAGACAGAGCCTCAAGCTGTCACCCTGGAGAGAGTGCCGTCGCATCACAGCTCACAGCAACCTCCAATTCCTGGGCTCAAGCGAGTCTCTTGCCTCCGCCTCCCAAGTAGCTAGGACTACAGGCGCCTGCCATAACGCCCGGCCAGTTTTTGGTTGCAGCCGTCATTGTTGTTTGGTGAGCCCAGGCTGGATTCGAACCCACCAGCTCAGGTGTACGTGGCTGGCGCCTTAGCCAGTTGAGCCACAGGCACCGAGCCTAAAACAGAAAATATTTTAATTGAATAAAAATGAAAATGTGACATATAAAGTTGAGGAGATATAACTAAAGCACTCCTTAGAGGAAAAATTAGCATTAAATGTTTATACTAGAAACATCTCACAAAATAAAAAACATTATAACCAATACAACAGAAATACAAAGGATCATTAGAGACTACTACAAGCAATTATATGCCAACAAATAGGAAAACCTAGAAGAAAAATGAATTCCTGGACACATACAACCTACTAGAATTGAACAAAGAAGTGATAGAAAACTTAAGCAGACCAATAATGAGTAAGAAGGTTAAAGTAGTAATAAGAAAATCTCCCACCAAAGAAGTCCAGGACCTAATAGATTCATTGCTGAATTCTACCCAACATTTAAAGAAAAACACCAAATCTACTCAAACTATTTCAAAAAAATGGAAAAAGGGGGAATACTTCTACCAAACTCATTCTATAAGGCCATTATTACCTGGACACCAAAACCAGACAATGACTATAGGCCAATGTTCCTAATGAGTACAGATGCAAAGATCCTCAACAAAATACTAGCAAACAGAATTAAACAACACATTAAAATGGTCACTCACTGTGACCAAGTAGGATTCATCTCAGAGACGCAAGGACGGTATAACATACAAAAAAAAAATCAATAAATGGAATATATTGCATCAACAAAATCAAGAACAAAAACCATATGATCATTTCAATAAATTCTGGAAAGCATTCAGTAAAATTCAACATTCTTTAAGAGAAAAACCCTCAACAAATTAAGTATAGAAATAACATACCTTAATACAATAAAGGGCAAATATAAGAAGTTCACAGATAACATTAGACTGAATGGGGAAAGCTGAAAGCCTTTCCACTAAGATCTGGAAGAATCAAGGATGCTCAGTTTTATCAGTTATTCAACATAGTACTGCAAGTCCTACCTAGAGGAATTAGGCAAGAGAGAAAGAAAGGACATCCAAATTGCAAAGAAGTCAAATTATCCTTCTTTGCAGAGGATATAATCTTGTTATTTAGAAAAAAACAAAAATTCCACAAAAAAAAAAAAGAAAAACTCTTAGAACTGATAAACCAATTTAGCAAAGTTGCAGGACACAAAATCAACATGCAAATAAAGAGCACTTATACATGCCAACAGCAAACGATCTGGAAAAGAAATCGAGAAAGTCCCATGTATAATTGTTACAAAAAAATTAAAAGAGAAAGCACACTGAATATGATTCTGAGGACTACCTAATTAAAAAAATAAAATAAAATACCTAACAATAAATTTAACCAAAAAGTAAAAGATCTGTACAAAGAAAAACATAAAACACTGATGAAAGAAATCAAAGAGGACATTAAAAAACTATCAAGGGAAGGATATCCCATGCTCACAGACTGGAATAATTAATAATGCTAAGCTGTCTCTACTACCCAAAGTGATCAAAAGACTGAATGCAATCTCTATAAAAATACCAAGAACAGTCTTCATAGTAAAAGAAAAATAATCCTAAAATTTATATGGAATCACAAAAGACCCCAAATAGCTAAAACAATCCTGAGCAAAAAGAACAAAGGTAGAGACATCACACTACCTGATTTCAAATTATACTACAAAGCTACAGTATCCAAAACAGCATAGTACTTGAATAAAAACAAATACAAAGACTAATAGCAAACCCAGAAAGAAATCCATGCATTTACACTCAACTCATTTTCAACAAAGGCACCAAGACATATATTGGGGAAAGGATCATTTCCTTACTTTAAAAACAGTTCTGGAAAAACTGGACATCCATATATATAAGAATGAAACTAGATTCCCATCTTTCAACATGTGTAAAAATAAACTAAAAATGGATTAAAGACATTTGTAAGAACTTAAAACTATGAAACTACTAGAAAAAAAAACACTGGGAAAATGCTATAGGACATTGGTCTAGGAAAGATTTTTTGGGTAAGACCTCAAAAGCACAGGCAACAAATGCAAAAACAGACAAATGGGGTCATGCCAAGCTAAAAAACCTTTTGCATAGCAAAAGAAACAAGAAAGTGAAGTAACAACTTACAGATTGGGAGAATGTATTTATAAACTATTTGCTTAATAAGGGATTAATAACCAGAACATATAAGGAACTCAAATATTTAACTCCATAGCAAAAAACAAACAGAAAACTGTGCTGTCTGTAGAAAGCCTACAAAGTCAGCAGAGCACCTAAGGAGTAAGAGACAGTGCCTATGGCTGAGCATTTTAAAGAAGCAGATGTCTTATTTGCTTGGTTTATATTAAAAAACACAAGCATCTGAAATGTGGCTATGTCTGCTGCCTCCAGTTCATCAAATCACTGCAGAAGGAGCTCCACAGGGAGGTTTTCCTGTGTCACTTCTGCCCTGTGGTCTCTCTGAAGAAACACATTAGGCCATCTGCCGAGCTTGGGGACCTGGTCTCCAGATCAAGGAACTAGAGCCCCAACTGAGATTTATTCTACAGATGAACCCAAGGATGAGGAAGTTCCAAATAGATATCACCTTGGGTGTGGACACAGCCAACATCATCCACTTGGGAACCTTAAAAAGAATAGGGAACAACATGCAGAGAGATTCAACTATGCATTGTATGTCCTGGGCCCTCATCAGTTCACTTCTGGCTGTCATTACTAGAAAGTGAATATGCACTGAAGCAAAAAATGGGATGTGGGAATTTGCAAAGAATCAGTTAATGGTGAGGGGAAATCCTACTCTCTTCAGAACTTGGTTTCTAGACTGTGGATTTGAGGAAAATATAGCTCTTCTCTGCCAGCACTATGCTCTGACTGATCTCTGAGTGAGCCACTGGTTACAATAAGTGGAGATTATCCTGGATATGGATATTGGAATAATTTTCCATTAGTGATAGATCCCATATCTTTACATTCACTAACATTTCTGCTGCAGAGCCATTATGTCTAATTTCTAAACATGCAGACACACATGAACAGAAGCAACTAATGATGATCAAGGGTACATGAGTATCTGTTCTATGATGAAATCAGGCATTGTCAGTTCTCCAGTTCATACTGAGCAAGGGAAAAACACAAAACCATCTATAGGAAGTTAAAGTGTGCTCATAACCAAAGCTAAGAACTTTTCTGCTTGGTACACATGGCACAAAGGTAGAAGAAAAGTACTGGTCATTTAATAAATTAAAAATACTAATTTTACGTGTGTATATATATATGTATATACACACACACATACATACACTAAGGACTTTATTTTAAACAAAAATTAAAAATAAAAAATTGAGAGCTATTTCCCTGGGTGTGGGGAAGAGATCAGGGTAAGGAATTCCCATGGCTAGCCCATACCCTCATACATGGGAGGGGTCGTGGTAATTCCTGTCCTTGCCCCTGCAGTAGGCACCTCAGCAGGTGCAGAGCCCACCTGTCAGGGGAACTTAGGCTAGGGCCAGTTCCTGGGAGGGGCACAGTTGGGCAGTAGCCTGGCCAAAGGCCAACCACAGGATTAAGTCTTAAGTGCCAAAGCCTGCTCATCCCCACTTCTTGGGACTCAGAACAGACGAAGTAGGTGGCCTACAGAGAACCTCTCAGATCCGGGCGAGAAGACAGGCCCTAGTGTCCTTCACATTCATCTCCTCTGTTCTCTAGAGGGCAGTGAGTCCTGGAGTCGGTCAGGTGGTAATACTGACATAGTGCTGGAGGGCAGGGAAGCCCCAGCAAGTCTGGACCCCAGGGCTGGCTCTCCCACCTGCCGGCAAGCTCTTGCCTGTTACCACATGATCCTTTGTATTTCTTGCCTTCCATTTCCCTCGAGTGGATGTTTGGGCAGGTGGTTTCCTGGTTTGGGGTAAAAAACACTAATTATATTAATTAGGAAAAATATATAGCAAATCTAAAATAGTGTTATGATGTTTCTTTGGGACTTATTTTTTTTTCTATTCTGATAAATATTTGAATTTCCAAATAAAAAAATCATCCCCCATGGCTCGGCGCCTGTGGCTCAGCGGGCTAAGGAGCCAGCCAGGTACACCTGAGCTGGCAGGTTTGAATCCAGCCCAGGCCCGCCAAACAACAATGACAGCTGCAACCAAAAAATGGCCAGGTGTTGTGGCGGGCGCCTGCAGTCCCAGCTACTTGGGAGGCAGAGGCAACAGACTCGCTTGAGTCCAGGAATTGGAGATTGCTGTGAGCTGTGATGCTACCGCACTCTATCCCGGGTAAAAGCTTAAGGCTCTGTCTCAAAAAAAAAAAAAAAATCATCCCCCCCACACACAGAAAGATCAACAAAAGACCAGAATGAATAAATGCTTTGGGAGATTGAAGCAGGATGACTGCTTGAACCCAGTAGTTTAAAACTGGCCTAAGCAACATAGTGAGACTCCATCTTTAAGAAAAAAAATAATTAATAAATGCTGGTGAAAATGCAATGAAAAGACAAGTAATTAGGAAAAATATATAACAAATCTAAAATAGTGTTATGATGTTTCTTTGGGACTTATTTTTTTTTTTTCTATTCTGATAAATATTTTGAATTTTCAAATAAAAAAATCATCCCCCGCACACACAGAAAGATCAACAAAAGACCAGAATGAATAAATGCTTTGGGAAACTGAAGCAGGATGACTGCTTGAATCCAGTAGTTTAAAACTGGCCTAAACAACTTAGTGAGACTCCATCTCTAAGAAACAAAATAATTAATAAATGCTGGTGAGAATGCAATGAAAGGCAAGACTTGCACACTGTTGGCGAGAATATAAAGTATAGCCAGTATGGAAAAGTGTATGGGGATTCCTGAAAAAACTAAAAATAGAACTAACATATGATCCAGCAATCTCACTACTACTAACTATACAAATAAAAAAAAAAGAAATATGTATACTGAAGAAATATTTGCATTCCCATGCATATTGCAGCACTATTCACAATAGTAAAGGTATGGAATCAACCTAAGTAACCATAAACAGATGAATGAATAAAAAAATATAGTTTACATATACAATGTATTATTATCCAGCCATAAAAATGAATGAAATCCTGTATTTTACAGCAATGCAAATGAAACGAAAGGTCATTATGTTAAGTGAAATAAGCCAGGCATTGAAAGATAAATACATGGGTCATTATGAAAGTTTTGAGATACAAAAAAATAAAGAAACATAAAATATGTGCAGACAAAAACAAATGAAGCTTTGCCAGCAACACCTGTAAGCCGAGCAAGCTGAAACTCGCATGGGTGAATCAGAAAGGATGCTGTTGATTGTGTTTCTTACAAGTAAAACAAAGGACCATAACACAGTCTATCTCAAAACTTTGGTAGTATTACATGCATCGCATTTTCTACTCACACATGGGAGCTAAAATAATGGATCTCGTGGAGGTAAAGAGTAGAAGGGCAGTTACCAGAAGCTGAGAAGGGAAGGAGCAAGGAGGAAGAGAAGTTGATTAATGGGTACAAAACTACAATTAGAAAGAGTAAGTTCTAGAATTTGACAGTGAGAAAATTACAATTAACAATAATTTATTATATAATTCAAAATGGCGAAGAAAAAAAGAATTGAAATGTTTCCAACACAAAAAAAGACAGATGTTTGTAGCTGTTTGGTGACAGACATCCCAATTACCCTGACTTGATACACATTGTATACATGTAACAAAATATCAACTATACTCTCAATGTACAACTATGATATTTCCATTTTTTTTTTTTTTTGAGACAGAGTCTCAGTATGTCATCCTGGGTAGAGTGCCCTAGCATCACAGCTCACAGCAACCTCAAACTCTTGGGCTTAAGTGATTCTCTTGCCTCAGCCTCCCAAGTAGCTGGGACTACAAAAGCCCGTCACAACACCCAGCTATTTTTTGGTTGTAGTTGTCATTGTTGCTTGGCAGATCCGGGCTGGATTCAAACCCACCAGCTCCGGTGTATATGGCTGGTGCCCTAGCTGCTGAGCTACAAGCTGAGCCTGATATTTCAATTTTTAAAATGCCAATAAAAAATATCAAAGAAGCTCAGTGGGTAGGGTCCAGGCCACATACACTCAGGCTGGAAGGTTCGAATTCAGCCTGGGCCAGCTAAACAACTGTGACAACTGCAACAAAAAACAGTGGGGCATTGTGGCAGCCGCCTGTAGGTCTAGCTACTTGGGAGGTTGAGACAAGAGAATTGCTTAAGCCCAATATTTTGAGGCTGCTGTGAGCTGTGATACCACAGTACTCTACCGAGGTTGACATAGTAAAACTGTCTCCAAAAAAAAAAAAAAAATCAAAGAAATGAAAAAAGGCTTCAAAACAATAATCTAAATAAACTAACTTTCTTTTTTTTTGAGACAGAGTCTCACTCTGATCCTTCTGCCTCAGCCTGCCAAGTAGCTGGAACTACAGGTGCCTACCACAATACTCAGTTATTTTTTCTTTCTTCTTTTTCTTTTCTTGTCTTTTTTTTAAGTACAGGCAGGGTTTCGCTTTTGCTCAGGCTGGTCTTGAACTCCTGAGCTCAAGTGATCCTCCAGCCATGGCCTCCCAGAGTACAGTGCTAGGATTACATGTGTGAGCCACCATACCCAGCCTGAATGTCTACTTTCAACACTAGAAAAAGAAGAGCAAAATAAGTCCACAGCAAAGAGAACACAAATAAACTTAACAGAGAAAATATATCATAAAAAATGAAACCCAAGGCTTTATAAAGATCAATTAAATTGAAAAAATGCCAGCAAGAATGACCAAAAAAGACATAAATTACTAGTAATAAGAATGAAAAGGGAGATAACAGGGGAATTCTATTCTATACCCATAAATTCTACAACTTAATGGATCAGTTCCTTGAAAGATACACACTGTAAAAACTTACCCAAACTCTTTCTCCCCTTTATACTACTACACTTGACTAGTTTTAAATGAATGAATAAAAAATAAACTCATCTAAGATGAAATAGATAACATGAAAACTGTATATATAGTAAAAAAAATAAAAATCCACAGTTAAATCCTGAAAAAGAAATCTTAAGTCATTCAAAGTGTCTGTTTAAAGACATTTTAAATAAAGGAGATGTATGAATGGCAAACACGTGGAAGGAAACCTGTTTAACATCATTAGCTATTAGAAGAGCCATTAAATGAAAACTCATTATACACTTATTAGGATGACTAAAATAAATGTACTAACAATACCAAGTGCTGACAAGTCTGCAGAGCAACTGCAACTCTCATATGTTGCTAACAAGAATGTAAAATGGCACAATCACTTGGGCAAACAGTTGGCAGTTTCTCATCAAGTTAAAACACCCACTGCCTTTACTGTCCAGAATCCCATTCTGAGTTCTTTTCCCCAGAAAAATGAAAACTCATGTTTAAGCAAAAACCTATCCATGAATATTTGCAGTAGCTCTATTCATAACTCATAACTCTATTCTATTTTTTCCCAACTGGAAATAACTCAAATGTCCCTCATATCTGTATACGGGAATACTACTAAACAATAAAATAGAACAAGTTATTGATATGCAACAACATAAATGTACAGAATTAAAGGCATTATGTTGAGTAAAAGATGTCAGCATCAAAATATTACATACTGTATTATATGACGCAACACAGTGATGGAGAGGATACCAATGGCTGCCCAGGGGGGATGCGTAGAAAGAGTATGACTACAAAGGGAGTAGTAACATAAGGGAATTTAAGGGGTGATCAAAGTGTTCTGTATCCTGATTATAGTGGTGGCAAGAATCTAAACATGTATACAAAGAAAGTCAATTTTACTTCAGGTTAATTTTAAAACATAAAATTTAAACACTCAACTTTATCAAAAGTAGATTGAAAATAAATCAACAGAGTTTTAACTCAAGATGTTAGACAAAGAAAATTAGTAAATAAAATAATATCAGAAATCAAGAAAACTGTAAACACCAAACAAATGATCAATAAAACCAAAAAATTAGTTTTTAAAAAGATCAGTAAACAAACTAGACAAGTAATTGTTAAAAACCATGACCAAGTACACCTAATCTCAAGGGAATGTCAATTTAAAATCAGTAATTCTAATCATTACATTAATAAATTAACATAGGAAAACAAATTATGTCAAGATGCCAAAAAAAGGCTCGGCGCCTGTGGCTCAAGTGGCTAAGGCGCCAGCCACATACACCTGAGCTGGAGGGTTCACATCCAGCCCGGGCCTACCAAAGAACAATGACGGCTGTAACCAAAAAATGGCCGGGCGTTGTGGCGGGCGCCTGTAGACCCAGCTACTTGGGAGGCAGAGGCAGGAGACTCGCTTGAGCCCAGGAGTTGGAGGTTGTTGTGAGCTGTGATGCCCCAGCATTCTACCCAGGGCAACAGCTTGAGGCTCTGTCTGAAAAAAAAAAAAAAGCCAAAAAACACTATTTGATAAAACCTAATACAATTCTTGATTAAAAAAAGAAACCTTTCAAAACTAAACATAGTGACTCCTCTGAAATTTCTGAAAAAAGCCTATCAGAGACTTATAAAAACCTACCTGTTGAGTGGAGAAACATTGGCAGCACTACCTTTGAAGTTTGAAACAGCACAAGGATGCCTCCTATCACCATTATGATTCAACATCATAATAAAACTAGGAAAGCCTAGAGATATGAAAACTGAAAAGAAAATGGATGTTATGGGCTCAACTGTATCCCCTCTAAAGTTCCTATGTGGAAGCCCTAACCGATAGCATTCAGAATGTAACTATATTTAGACATAGGACCTTTAAAGAAATAATGTAAATTAAAATGAGAACCTGGATTAGGGTAGGTCCTAATCCAGTCTGACTGCTAACCTTATAAGAAGAGGCAATTAGGCTGGGTTTGGTAGCTCACGCCTGTAATTCTGGTACTCTGAGAGGCCAAGATGGGTGGATCACTTGAGCTCAGGGGTTTGAGACCAGCCTGAGCAAGAGCTAGACCCCATCTCTAAAACAGCCAGGCATTGTGGTGAGTGCCGTAGTCCCAGCTACTTGGGAGGCTGAGGCAGGAAACTCTTGAGCTCAAGAGTCTGAGGTTGCTATGAGCTATGATACTATCGCACTCTATAGAAGTTGACAAATTGAGACTGTCTCAAAAAAAAAAAAAAAGAGGCAATTAGGACACATAGACATTAGAGGCATGTGTACACCATGTGAAGAGGCAGCAAGAGGGAGGCCATCTGCAAGCCAGGGAGAGATCCCTTAGGAGAAACAAATCCTGCCAGCATCTTCACATTGGACACTCAGCCTCAAGAAATGTAAAAAGCAGAAGGTTGCAATGGCACCTGAGTACAGGGCTTAAAGTTACAGAGGATCCACTAATGCTGGGTGCAAATGCCAATGGCTCTGATTGGGCAAGGATTATTATTAAGACAAAATCACAGGCTCGGCGCCTGTGGCTCAACGGGCTAAGGCGCCAGCCATGTACACCTGAGCTGGCGGGTTCAAATCCAGCCCTGACCCGCCAAACAATGACGGCTGCAACCAAAAAATGGCCGGGCATTGTGGCGGGTGCCTGTAGTGCCAGCTACTTGGGAGGCGGAGGCAAGAGACTCACTTGAGCCCAGGAACTGGAGGTTGCTGTGAGCTGTGATGCCACAGCACTCTATATAGGGTGACAGCTTGAGGCACCTTCTCAAAAAAAAAAAAAAAAAAAAAAGACAAAATCACATAGATTTTGGGAGATAGGCCCCAATCTCTTTTTCTTAAATGTCCTATTATTTTTAGTGTACAATTTTTCAGGACACAAAAGGTTTTTCGGGAATGTATACATTCCATTGTAACAGAAAGACCTCTGATGAAAGATGTCAATGTCCATAAATTAACCTACAAATGCCCTTTAATCCTAATAAAATGGAATTTGACAAGCTGATTTTAAAATTCATCTGGAATAGAAAAGGATGAATAGCCTCAAAATTTTGGAAAAATAAGTAGTGAGTTCTCTCCTTGTTAAACTGCCTTTCCAGTGTTGCTGGGCAAAGTAGAAAGGGGAAAGGGGAAGTAGAGGCTGAGTGAACTGTTTCTTCTGTAAGAACTGATTAAATGAGGTCCAGGTGTCTTGACTGTAGGTCAATGTAACTGATTGTTGAAGGTAGGGTATGTGTCCAAGAGAAGTTGGCAAGTCTCTAAGACCAGTCATAGCTTAGTTCAGAGATAAGTGTTTTGCTAAGCATCTGTGTTCTCCTCAGTTCCAAAGCAAGGTCTGCAGAGGAGATGTGTTCTACCAGAAACAAGACCTATATTAACTAACCTAAATGGTATTATCACAGGAATAGACAAATTGATTTATGAAATGGAATAATAATATATAATACATAATACCATGTACTGGACAATGTTTTAAGTGTTTTATATGTTATTTATTTAACTCTCCCAACAACCAATGAGGTAGGTACTCTTATCACAGAAAGGCATAGTGAAGTTAACTAGAGCACCCAAGATCCAAAGCTATTATGACACAGAACTGAGACTAGAGTAGAAAAATAAATCCACATATATATAGGAATTCAGCTTATAACAAGGTTGGAACTTAAAACCTGGGGTTAATGATGAACTAGTCAATAAATGGTATTGAGGCAAAAAGACTATCCACATGGAAAAAAATAAATTCCCAATTCATAAAACTTAATTCTAGGTAAGCAGTTAAAATTTTACCTCTTATACAAGCTTTAAGTAAAAATATAAACCCTGCCTACTCAAAATATAAAATACAAAAAATTATAAAGATAACTATGTAAAACTTAAAATATTCTACATGCTAGAAAGCACCATAAGTGCTCACTTCGGCAGCACATATACTAAAATTAGAAAGCACCATAAATAAAATTAAAATAGTCTGAAAGAAAATAGTTTAAAAAAATCCAGAACATACAAAAAAACCCCAACAAACCTAGACTATATATAAAGAATTCCTACCAATCAATAAGAAAAATATTCCTATAGAAAAATGGATGAAAGATTAGATCACAGAAAAGGAATAAAGAAGAGTCAATAAACACATAAAACAGAGATACCATATTTTGCCATGGATTGGCAAAAATTAAGGCTAACAGTACCCACCACTAGTAAGATTATGGGGAAAGAGGTATTTCTCAAACATTGCTCATATGCTAGCCCTTTTGGAGGGAAATTTGACACTATTAATTAACATTTGCGTGCATATACCCTTCAGCCCAATAGGTCTATCTGCCTTAGAGAAATAATAACAGGCACATAGGCACAAAAGGTACAAGAAATATAGTCCAGCAAGGGGAGGGGAAAAGAGGGAGGGGAGGGCAATTGGAAGGATCTCACCTAATGTGCACAATGTGAGGGTGTACAGAATACCTCCTAGGTGAAGAATTCTACTACAACTTGAACTTTGCTTTGGAAATGAGAACAATATAACCTAAAAATTTGTACCCTCATATTAATTTGAAATAAAAAAATAAAAAAAATTACAGAATGGTACAAGAATTTTCATTGCAGCATTGTTAGTAAAAGTAAAAACTCAAACAACCTAAATGTCCATCAGTAGGAAATAAGTAAACATATGATATATATTTATGCTATAGACTACTATGCAGCAGATAGACCTCTGTATATTGAAAAAGTAGATCTCTATGAACTGTTGTTGAAAGACAGCTAAACAAACTGCTGAACCATAAACACTAAATGAAATTATACCTCTATTTATATGTCTATACATGGGTGTAAATGCAGCAAAATAAAAGGTATACATCAAACTGATAACAAAGATTATCTTTGGACTCAGAGAAGGAAGAATGTTAGTCAAAAGGAATTTTTGCTTTCTCCATCTTATTCCAATTTTGGCCAATGAACATTAACTGTTATTTTGTAATTCTTTTAAAATAATATTCAAATGGTATGTGAAAAAAGTAATATTCAAATAAACACCTACATTAGTCACCTATATTATACAAAAAGTGCTTTGCAGTACTCAATACATCTTGGTTTTAGAAAAGTCATCTTTTAAATGTAAAAAGCCCACTGAGAGATCATTAAATACATTTGCATGGTATAAAAACTGCCTGACATAGAACACAAATGATACAGGTCATGGAAGTAAAACAGGCAAGAGGAAAAATAAGTCCTCAGCAGTGAAGGTTGGACAGTAGTAAAAAATAGATGATAGCTAAATATAACAGCTACCATTTTTTGAGGGCTTCCCATGAACAAGAAACTGTGCCAGATGCTCTGTGTAGGCATAATCTCTAATTCTTATATAAACCTGTGAGAGACCCCATTTTACAGATTCGAAAAACATGGCTCAGAGACACTAAGTATCAGGTGTAAGGCCAGCCCTCTGTTCACTACAGGCTGTTCTCTTTGGGACTAAGGGTTGAGACTAGGACTGAGGGAACCCCTTCTGGCCTGGACCCACATGCTTAGCTGCCCTTACTATACTCCGCATCCTTGAAGCATGCTCCCAAGCTGTCCTGTTCATCCAGACTGGCGTTCTCCTCCTCCTCGCTCTCAGTTCTCCAGTATGCTGGCCGCTTGATGGGTCGCTTCCCTGGGGTACGCTGGGAAGCAGGACTATTAGACACTGTGCCCAGCCCACTGCTGGAGCTCCCACTGCTTCGGTCCTGCCCCCCGGTCCACCAGGCCTGCAGGCTGGAGGTAGCTGGTGAGGATGATGAGGATTGCAGGTTGGCCATACACAGCATGCCCTGGATGGCCTCCTGAGTGCTGGGAGAAGCTGGGGCCTCGCTGCAAGGAATAGAGGGAAAATGCTGATAGTTTCTCTAGTTCTCAGAGGAAATCAGGTATCAAAATACTCAGGGAGGAAGGATACCAGCTGTGTGGATCAGGGTGGGAAGAAGAAAGGGACAACCATTCAATGTGAGAAACTAGAAGTCAAGCTAAAGGAGGATAGTATCAGATTGTTTTCACGAAAAGCAGTCTTTCCTGCCTTAAAGTCTCTCCACGGATACCAGGCAAACGGCAAAAAAGGGGTCACATCTACCTCCTTATTCGCCCATGCTGCAGTTTCTTTTTTTAACACTTCTCCTTCCATGACCCTTCTAGCCCCTCTTATAACTTCCAAAACATCCAAAATTAATTCCCCTTGACATCTATACATCTTATGACTATCAAATCTTAAGTTCCTTAGGACAGGTTTAATACCTACTTTATTATTTCAGCCCAAATGCCCTGGATAATTCTTTGTCCTTTAAATGGCTCAATAAGTATCTTCTGATTGGCTAACCTAGTCTCTTGGGTGAGAGGCTGATGTGTTCTGATAGAATGAAAAGGGGAAATCAAAGACAATACTCACGTGAGGGCAGCATAATCAGGTCCCCCCACCTGCCTGCTGGCCTTGAGGAGATCAAGAATTCCACCAGCTCCACTCCCATTCCCAAGCTTGCCTTCAACCCCTTCTACCATGTCCTCATCTGTTGTATAGTCCTCCTGTTGGAGAGAGACCATATCATCTTAACTGCCCAAGGTTTGTCCTGATATTAATATCTTCTGAGATCCTATCTTCTGAGCACCAAGTATAGACTAAGTATTAAAACAGAATGTTTATTCTTTCACCTTAATCTCCACAGTATCTTAGTGAGGTAGGTATTATAATGCTCATTTTACAGATTAGAAAACTAAGGTTCAGTGAAGTTAAATAATTCACAAAAGGTCACATTAGATACTCCAAATCATGATATTCTTTCTGCTACATCACACTGCCTTTTATTCTACTTTGTACTAAGGGGTTTTTAAAATATTTCAACTAAGTTGTAGTCTTCTATTTATATGCTCAGTAACACTAAGCATACAATCTTTCACTTAATATATGCAGGGTGTCCCAAAGTTGCCCCTAAAGTCACCATACATAGAGAAACTGGGAAACTATAGCTAACTATACCTTTACTTACAAAATATTCATTACAAAATATTCTTTATGTGTTGGACACCTGTTCCTAAAATGGTGATTTTAGGGGTAACTTGTGGGGACACTGTGTATTTTGAGAATTGAATGCAGAGGTTGTCTTTCCACCTTGTCCAGCTAAAATGATAATCTATCTTCTGTCTTAGTGACCAGAATAACAAGTTGACTAGACACAGGGTAGGCTCATACCTCAATGTCAAACTCAACTTCTCCTGGTTCACGAACTCGGTTGGGGTCAGAGCAAGGTTTCGCACGGGGCAATTTCCGAGGAAATTCTAGAAAACAATAGGAAGCACTTACTATGAAGCTAAGATTAGCATTTGAACCGAATACCCAAAGGAAGAAAAATAAGATTAATATTACTGGTAATCATGACCACAGATTACTAATTTAGAAAGTTTAGGAATCAGCTGATAAATAAATCTCTAGAACGAAGGAAACAATGGAGGCCTATAAAGTCTAGTAAATCAACAAGCTCAGGTCTTGAGTTTATAAAGGGGGCCAAAAACAAATGCAAATGGCAGGGAAGGAAAAAGAAAGAACAGAGACACACTTGGTCTTATTATCAGGGTTGCCTTTTCCTTTCCCAATCTTTCGTCAATCTGCAGCTCATCATCTGAATCCAAGTCAAATTCATCTTCCATCACCTGTTCTGCTACCATCCTAGCCCTGTCTGCCTTCTTTGCAAACTTGGCTCGACGAGACTTGGATAGGCTCTTCACCCTCTTGGTACTAGAGAAAAAATAAAGGAAAACATAAAAACTAAACAGTCACACATAATATTATTAATATGGTAATTTCCCCCAAAGTGGTCTACAGAGTCAATGCAATCCCAATCCTAATCAAAATCCAGCTAGCTTTTCTGTAAAAATTGACAAGCTGATAGCAAAAGGTACATGGACATGCAAAAGACCTAACACAGTCAAAACGATTTTGGAAAAGAACGAAGTTGGAGGGCTTATAGTAATCAATTTCAAAACCTAGTCTAAATCTATGATAATCAAGGCAGTATGATATTGACATAGGACAGACATAAGATTGGGGAACAGAACTGTAAGTCTCAAATAAATCCTTAAATTTATGATCAACAGATGTTTGACAAAGAAGCTAAGGTAACTGAGTGGAGGAAATGATGGTCCTTTCCACAAATGGTGCTGAGACGAGTGGACATTCACATGCAAAGAAATAAATGTGGACCCTTACCTTACATAATACAAAAAAATTAACTCAAAATGCATCATGGATCTAAAATCCAAAATGATAAATCTTCCAGAAGAAAATACAGAAAAATATTTTTTTGACATAGGATTAGGTAAAATTAAAACTTTTATGCTCCAAAGAAACCATTAAGGAAAAAAAATAAAGTATTAAGAAAATGAAAAGACAATGCATAGATTGGAAGAAAATATTTGCAAATCATTTATCTCACAAAGGATTTGTATCTAAATCAATTAAAGAACTCTTAGAAGTCAATAATATGTAAAATATGCCAATTTAAAAACAAGCAAAAACACCAGGCACAGTGGTTCACACCTATAATCCTGGTACTTTACCAGGCCAAAGCAGAAGGCTTGCTTGAGGCCAAGAGTTTGAAACCAGACTGAGCAAGAGTGAGACCCCCCCATCTCTATAAAAAAATGGAAAAATGAGCCAGGTTTGGTGGCATTCACCTATAGTTCTAGCTACTCAGGAGGCTGAAGCAGAAGGACAGCTTGAACTCAGGAGTTTGCAGTTCCAGCGAGCTATGATGATGTCACTATACCTTAGCCCAGACTACAGAATGAGACTCTGCCTTTAAAAAAAAAAAAAAAAAAAAACAAGCAGAAAGTCTGAATGGACACTTCTCCAGAGATGACCAATAATCACACAAAAAGATGACCAACATCATGAGCTATTAGGGAAATGCAAATCAAAACCATATTGCCATTTATGACAATATAGATGAACCTGGAAGACTATATATATATATATAGTCAGAGAGAGAGAGAGAGAGAGAGAGATAGATATAGTCAAAAAGCCAGATACAAGAAAAAAAAATACTGTATGATCTCACTTATAAGTGGAATCTTAAAAAGTCACTCATAGAAACAAAAAGTAATGTTTATCAGGAGAAGTGGGATGGAGTATAAAATTTTAATTACATAGGATGAATAAGTTCTAGAAATATAATATACAGCAAGGTTACTACAGTTAATACTGTATTATAACCTTGAAATTTCCTGAGAGTAGATTTGTGTATTCTCACCACACACAAAAAGACACAAAAAATGGTAACTATGTGAGATGATGGATATGTTAATTAGCCTGACTATAGTAAACATTTCACAGTGTAGATGGATATGAAGCATCACATTATACCCCTTAAATATATACAATTTTTATTTTAAGAAAATATAAATATCATATGAATCATGCCCTATGATTGCACCAATGTACAGAATTATGATTCAATAAAATTATAAAAAAAAAATATATATATAAATATCACTTTATATCTACAATGGTTATAATAAAAAAAGACAAAAAATTACAAGTGTTGGCCAGTACATGGAAAAACTTATGAACTTATGATTGCTGGTTGACATGTAAAATGATACAGACACTTTGGAATAATGTTTGGAAGTTTGTTTATTTATTTATTTATTTGAGACAAAGTCTCAGTATGTCGCCCTCAGTAGAGTGCTATGGCATCATCACTCACAGCAACCTCAAACTCTAGGGCTTAAGTGATTCTCTTGCCTCAGCCTCCCAGTTAGTTGTGACTACAGATGTCCACCACAATGCCTGGCTATTTTTTTTTTTTTTTTTGAGATGGGGTCTTGCTCCGGCTCAGGGTGGTTTCAAACCTATGAACTCAGGCAATCCACCTGCATCAGCCTCCCAAGTGCTAGGATTACAGGGGTGAGCCACCGTGCTCAACCTTGGCAGTTCCTTAAAAAGCTAAACATAGAGTTATCAAATATCCCAACAATTTTACTTGTAAGAAGTAAAAATGTATGTTTCCACAGAAACTTGTACACAAATGCTCAGAGCAATATTTTTCATAATAGCCAAAAAGTAGAAGCAATCCATATGACCATGAACTAATAAATGAGTAAACAAAATGTGGTATAGTCATACAATGAAGTACTATACATCAATAAAAAGGAATCAACTAATGATTCCTTTTAATGATACGTCATGGATGAACCTCAAAGAGGCTAAATGAAAAAAGCCAGACACAAAAAGCTACATATTGTATGATTTCATTTATATGAAATGTCCAGAAAAAGCCTATGTATAGAGACAGAAAATAGATTAGGGCTCAGAGGGACCTGGGGATGAGAACGAGGACACAAAAGATCTTTGAGAGGCAACAGAAAAATCCTAAAACTGGATAGTGGCCATGGTTACACAATTACATAAATTTACTAAAATTCATTTAATTATATACCCAAAGCATTTTGATTTAACAGCAATAAATTATACCTAAAGAAATTTGTTAATATATAAATATTATATAAAATATATATATAAATATATATATAAATATATAAAATATATATATAATATATATAAAAGAAACAGAAAAACCTCAAAAGTGGCTTACTTAATCCTGTTATACATTGTAAGCAATATTAACCAGTAGAAATTGCCAGAATAAATCTCACAAATAAAAACAAGTTTTTAGTAAAACAGTGCACTGACACATACAGCAAATAGTCATTTTATCAAATTGCCTTTTAGTATAATTGGCTGTCATTAAATTGACCTATTTTCTACCTCACAGGATTATTGGGACAATTACACGAGTTAATAATGTAAAGCCCGACACGTGGCAAGCAATCATAAAAAAATTTTCTGGGTCTCAGTTTTCACAATGGTAAAATGGGAATGACAATACTTATTTTGGGGGTTGTTGTGATGACCAGATAAAATAATGTATGTACACAGCTAAGGTAGTCTTTGACATAAAGCAGAGACTCAATAAATGATAGCTACTCATACAATGGTCTTTTATTCTAATTTTGAAAAATGTCAAACATATATAAAAATATAAAAGTATAATGAATTCCCATGTACCTGTCACTCAGCTACGTTTCAGCAATTATCAACATATAACCAATCTTGATCCATCTACACCTCACTCCCCACAAAACACTGAATTTGGAGAAAAGCCCAGATATAAAATCATATCATCTGTAAATATTTCTAGGGTGGCGCCTGTGGCTCAGTGAGTAGGGTGCCCGCCCCATATACCAAGGGTGGCAGGTTCAAACCCGGCCCTGGCCAAACTGCAACACAAAATAGCCGTGCGTTGTGGCGGGCACCTGTAGTCCCAGCTACTCAGGAGGCTGAGGCAAGAGAATCACCTAAGCCCAAGAGTTAGAGGTTGCTGTGAGCTGTGACGCTGCAGCACTCTACCGAGGGTGACAAAGTGAGACTCTGTCTCTGTTTCTCTACCTTGATTCCCAAGGTTCAGTTAATAGCAGCTTCTGGCTGCTGTGGGAGATAATAAGAAGTAGCACAAGAACTGGTGGGGGAGCGAAAATACGTTTCATTGTATCTTAGGACTCTCAACTCTCTCCTCTCCAGGAAACCTACCACAAGATCTGGACAAAGGCAAGGGTCAACAGCCTTTTTTATCATACTCTTTACTAACTGGGTTTTCAAATTCCAAGAATAGTTCTGCTTTTAGAATCTTCCCTGCTCTCCCAACCTTTCCCCTGATTTTCCATCCAGATGGACCTATTACACTGTCCCTTGGGATCTGAAAATACCCTTTTCCTACAAAGAGGCTATTAAAAGGTACTTTTGTTGTTTGTGTTCCTACATTGTTCATACTTAGTACTTGGCTCTTAATTGCTATTGTCTACTGGTATCCAGCCTTCCCCTGCCTCAGCCTCCCTGAATATTTCATGGTCTCTGGCCATACTCAAATTACCATCATCATCACCTTTTACCTCCATCTTCATCACTACATTTATAAAAGCTACCATTTATTATTTATTATGTGTCAGGCCCTGTAATTAATAGTTTACTTATATTATTTCTTTTAATCCTATAGTAACTCTAAGGTAAATTTTATCTATAGAACAGATATAATGAAGACACAGACTCAGACAGGTTAATTGATTTGCCAAGGTCACACAGTGAATACATATGAGAGCTGGGATTTGAACTCATAACTGTTTGATTCTCAAGCCCATGATTTTGCTGAGAATGGCTTCTCTTTTATTCTTACAAAAAAACTCTCCCACCTCTTCTATCCTACCTTCCAGAGATAGCTATTAAAAATTTGGTGTAGGGCAGCACCTCTGGCTCAAAGGAGTAGGGCACTGGCCCCATATACCAGCGGTGATGGGTTCAAACCCAGCCCTGGCCAAAAACTGCAAAAAAAATAAAAATAAAAATAAAAATAAATACAAATTTGGTGTAACCAGTATAAAATAAATAAAAAATCTATTTATTTGCCCACATGCATACAAATACAGTATCTCTGAAAGGAAATCTCTGACATTGGCCATCTATGAGGAGGGAAAAGGGGGAAGGAAGAGACGAGTATGAGATTTTTCACTGTGTGCTCTGGCACATTTTTTGAATTTTAAACCTTATAAATTGAATTTTTAAAACTTTTTAAAAAACTAAAAGTAAAAAGAAATGAAAATGACTATATTGCTTTTCCACACATACATACACATACATATGTGCATACATTTTTAAAAATAAAAATGGATATGACTCAATGGAAAAAAATAATAAGAAATAAAACTATTCCTATGTTATTTTGTAACTTGATTTTTCTCACTGAAGAATATATCTTAGGGGGGTGGCGCCTGTGGCTCAAAGGAGTAGGGCACCGGCCATATATACCAGAAGTAGTGGGTTCAAACCCAGTCCTGGCCAAAAAAAATATATATATATGTGTGTGTGTGTGTGTCTTGGGCAGCTTTCTGTGTCAACAGATATTAGATTGTCTCATTTTTTTAACAACTACATGGTATTCCAATTAATACCATAATTTATTTATCCAGCCCTTACTGATTAACATTTGCCTGGTTCAAATTACTTACTATTACAAACAATGATGCATTTACACACATTGTGCAAGGATTTCTGTAAATTAAATTCCTGAAAATTGAATTGTAAGTCAAAAGGTATATAAAAAAGAATTCTTTTAACAAGTATGCTTATTATTTATTTCTTCTTATTTCTACCAGTTGTTCTGACCCAATGACTTGGTGCAATTCCTATAACATTATATAAGTTCTTTCTCAAGATTGCCAATTAGATTCCAAAGCTCCTTTCTACCCACCACCAACACTATCATAGTTCCTTGAACCCAGCAATGATACCTGATAATATCTAGGTATTGCCCTAAATACAGCCCCTCCCTGTGTATGTCCTATCCCCTAGGTTTCAATTCCATGCTCTGTCTCAGTGGCATACTGCCACTGGTAGTCCCAGTATCTCTATGCTCCTTCTTCCCACCTCACCTGCCATTAGACATCAATAGGGCCAGTGGGCTCTCATTTCCATCAAGGTCAAAGTCTGGCGAGTCATCATCTGAATCATTCAAACAGGTACCAGTGATGTTGAACTGCAGGAGGAAGAGGCTCAGTTGTCATCGGTCCAGGACTCCCACATTAATCAGGATGGCCAGTTCCCTCTGGTTCAACTTGTTGAGTTCACTATCAAAATCACCTAAACCAAGGCCTTCTGCCATACTACTCCCCTTCCCTCTCTCGCAGGAGCCGGAGGTTGAGAATGTGTGGCTGAATCAAGGGAAAGCTATTGATTTTGTGAAATATTTTCCCTTAAAAAGGGGAAGACATCTTCAGATGCCCACGGAGAGCACCACAATCTTGAGGCAAAATAGAGCCCTAGGGCAGAGCTCAAGGACCTATTCAAGACTCTAACCTGACATATACAATGTTCTCAAATCTCATTCTCATCCCAACATTTCAAACTTCAGCTTAAGTGTCATGTTTTCTGAAAAGAGCTCTTGACCATCTTCCCTACCTAGATAGAATCAACCCTCCACTGAATTGCAAGGTCCCACACACACCCTTGATTGTGGCATCCATAGTAATTTATCGCACTCATTTGTTTTCATGTCTGTCTTTCTCACTCGCCTGTCAGCCTCTTAAGAGTTACATCCACAGCACCTATCACAGTGCCCAGCATAGAAAAGGTCTCAATAAATGCCTATTAAATGAGTGGGACTAGTAGCCAAACATCAGGGGCTCTAAGGGAGGTGGCAGCAGGACAGGATAGTCTGTCCTTTTGAAACCCTGCTCTTCCAAGGGACACCCGAAAGGGCTGGGCTGAACCCATGGGCCAGCACCCACCTTTGCTTTCTGGGAAGAGCCTGTCTTCAGTGCCTGATGATTGTATGTGTCCATGAGATTATAGCTCAACTGGCCAGCAGGCCCCAAGGCTGAACTCTCCTTGCCCTTTCGATCTGCCTTCTTGAAGAGTTCCTTGGGCTTCAGGCCTTTCTTCTTTGAACCACTTTTGGAGGGCAGTGACAGCCTGGACATGGACACTGAAGTGGAATGGGCTGGCCTGGTTAAGGGAATGGAGCCAGCTGGGAAGATCCTCTGTAGCCCAAAGATATTGCTCGTCTTCCCAACGTTCTGTTGGAAGATGTCCTACAAGAGTGTTAGTACATGAGGGGGTTAGAGCTTACTCAAGGGTTCTCTCAACACTAAGATAAGAAGTCTGTTCCTGGCATTGGTGGTAATGCCATGAAAGTGGCTTACAGATGCTCCATATATGCATGCCCTAGATTGTGCACAGCAAGTCACCAAGAATTTATTGGATGGCATTTCTTTACCCAGCCATTTATGAATAAGGAGAAGACGAGCAAAGGAAAAGCCCAGCACTGCTATCAAAATTGGAGAGAAAAAACTCCAAAAGGAACTGACATGAGACAGAAAATAATCAAGTACTAATCTGTGTGGTTCAACTCTAAAGCAGTGGTTCTCAACCTTCCTAATGCCTTGAGAACTGCTGCTCTAAAGACTATAAGATTTGAGAGAAGGAGAGAGATTCTTGTCTTAATTCTGCTACCGTCTGCTCGGCTGTAAAATTAAAGGGCTAGACTGGAAAGGTGGTTTTTGAAGATGTTTTGTGGCTCCTTTGAGCTTCTTGGAAGGAACCCTTAGGATTGGAGGTAAGTGGAAGGCAGACGAGAAGAACGAGTAGAGCCCTGAGTCTCCCAGCTCCATCCTATTCAAAGTAGCTATGCTTTGATTTGTTGTATATATTAAGCTTCACTTAAGATCTCATTTTTTAAAAAAAGATTCCATTGCTTTAAAATATTTGAAAGCCAATGGACCTGATATATCTCTAAGTCTTCTTCCTACGAACCTGAAGTTACGTGTACAAAATTAGTTTACATGGGAAGAAATTGAGAAAAGACAGGCCTTTAACTAAATCCTGAAGGATTCTGACAGATGAGAGTAGAGGAAAATGAGATAGGAGATGGACACTGTAAGCTATGGTATAGGCAGTGAAACATGCCATAAACAGTGAGGCTAGAAGCCCGACTTCCCAGTAACTGACTCTTGACCACCCTTCAGCATGGATATATATCCTGGGAATTAAATAGAACTTTATAGCTTCTGAACTAAAGGGAATTTAAAACATCCTCAAGTCTAGATTTCCTCTGGTGCCTCTGCTACTTCACTACCCTACACCAAGTTCTCTCTTGACTGCAAAGTCTTTCAATATCAATGGCTCACATTTATTGAGTACTTACTCTGCTAGGCACTGTGTGAGAGGCTCTATGTACATTAGCTATTAATCCTAACAAAACTCTGAAAGGTCTGTATTATCTCCACATTACAGATGAGGAAACTGGGGCTCTGAAAGGCTTGCAAGTGACAGAGCAAGAACCAGAACCCAGGTTTCTCTGAGTCTCTTACTACTATACCTTACTGCCTCGTGGTATATGCCACCTGTTGAAACATGGCTTTGTAATCATCTTCACCCTGAGAGAACTGTCATTTTGCAGAATGCAGAAACTGAGTCAAAATATTAATAATAACAACAACTACCAACCATCACCATGACCCACCATCAGAATTTATTGAGTACCTACTGTATTCCAAGCACTATAGTTAGTGCTCAACTCAAATCACCTTATTTAATCCTTTTAACAATCGTGAGTAGCTACAATTATCCCCACTTTAAAGATGAGGAAACCGAGGCTTAGAAAGGCTAACTTTGCTCAGGGTTAATTTTACTACACTGTGAGTCCTTGTGGGCACTATTATTTGTGTATTGACTCTAGCTCTATGTGTGATACACTGAAAGCACATAATAACTAACTGAATGAATGACTGAATGAATAAGATCCTTGATGGAGTGTTCCCAATCCTTCCCCTGGGCTCTCATAGCAAGTGCAGAGGCCTAACATGCCATTTGAGCCTCAAGCCCTTCCCAAACACCTTCTCTCCCCTTCTATGCATCTTACTTCCACCAGACGGATCTCCCTGGCCAAATCTTTAATGAGCTGTACAGTCCGCACTGTCTCCGGGATCTCATCCTCATGGTCTGGCAGAGCCTGTCAAACAAAAGGGATGAGGAATAACCCACACATCAATGGACAACTGATGTTTGACAATATGCCAGGGCAATTCAGTGGAGAAAGGGTAGTCTTTTCAACAAATGGTCCCAAACCAATTCAATATCCATATATGTAAAGAAAAAAATTGAAGATAGAACCTCAATCCATATTTTGCACCAAGTACACTCACCAAAAAAACCTCAAAATAAATCACAAACCTAAATGCAAAACCTCAAACTATAGATTTAGACGGGGGAGAAAATCTGTGGCCTTCAGTTAAGCAAACATTTCTTAGATAGGACACACAAAACATGAGCTAGGAAAAAAAAAAACATAAGTTGGACTTAATCAAAAATAAAAACTCTTTGAAAAACTGCTACTTCACCGCTTTTGTTACTTTAAGGCAAGCCACAAACTAAGAATATTTTCAAAACATACACCTCATAAATGACAGTATCAAAACATGTGAGGAACTCACCTGTGGGCTAGGGTCACAGCTCTCAAAAAAGTCAAGGACCTCAGAGAGATCAATGGGGACAAATTGGCCTCCCTATTTTTGAGGCAGAACTCAGTGCTCAGTAGTTATAGGACTAAAGCTAGCTAAACAACAACCTAGACAGACAGATGTCTTTTAGTCTCTCTTTAATTTATCTGCCATCTTTTTGAGTACTGAGATTACATTTTTATGTAGATCTCAAGCTTTTCTACTGTGACTTTTTTCTCTGCCCATTTCTATATCTAGAGGACTGATAAAAGTTCACTTTTGTTTCTCATGGTTTAATCATTCTTTCCTTTAATTCTCTCTTTTTTTTGAGACAGAGTCTCACTTTGTTGCCCTTGGTCTAGTGCTGTGGTGTCCTAGCTCACAGCAACCTCAAACTCTTGGGCTCAAGCAATTCTCTTGCCTCAGCCTCCCAAGTAGCTGGGACTATAGGCATCCGCCACAACACCCAGCTATTTTTAGAGATGAGGTCTCACTCTGGCTCAGGCTGGTCTTGAATCTATGAGCTCAGGCAGTCCACCCACCTCAGCCTCCCAGATTGCTTGGATTATAGGCATGAGCCACCATGCCTAGCCTCCTTTAACTCTTTTAATATCTATCTGTAATTTATTTTGGTGCCTGGGTGGGGAACTGAGAACTGATGTCACCCTTCTAAGTAACCTCTCCCAGAGCAGGATCTCTGGAAAGGTGAGGGAACAAGTATCTCTCACACAAGTTGTCTGCATTTCACAAAAGACATCTTCCACGGCTCCTCAGAACTGCATTCCACTCTCCTCTCCTCTGGCCACACTGTTTGGAGCCATCTCTTGATCCTTAGGGTCCATCCTAACCCAAGGCACGAGTGCTTGGGCCCTACTCATCTCCCTTGTGGTATTTCTGGGACACAGTCTCTCAGGAGTTCACTTAATGGGAGGGGTCAGAGTTGAAACTTAAGGTAGCCACACTTAAGAGGTGTAGAGAAACAGACATGAAGGATTAGGTCAAGGTGTAGGTGACACCTACAGAACAAGAGAAGGCCCAAAACATGAAGTTCAAGGATATCTAAGGGGAAGACTGGCAAAAGGAAATAGAGACTATACAAATGAAGCCTGTAGTGGCTGAAAGGTCTCCTTCTGTCCACTGTATGCAGGAGAAGGAGTATCTGAATATCTAAGCGTATGGATTGATACTTCTATTTTTCTTTCATTTTATGATTGTCTCCAAAAAACTCAATATTTTAAAAAGATAATCCACTTAAATGGGTCAAAATTAAACAATACAAAAAGATATATATTGAAAAGCCTCATTTCTACCCTGTTCCTGCCCCACCATCCCATATCCCAGAGCTAACCACTTTCATTAGTTTCTGCATCCCTCCAGGATTGTATCTTCAGGCAAATACAAGCATATACAAATAAAATTATTTCCCCCTTCCTATATAAAAAGTAACATACGCACAATTCTGCACCTTTACTTAGAAAATTTTGGAGCTTGTTCCAAATCAGTACATAGAGAGCTTTCTTTTCTTTTATACCTGTTTAATATTTGGTTGGATAGACGGGTATCTGTACAATTCTTAAAAAGCTATTTTGGCAGTGTACATCTAGAGTCTTACATTTGTTTTTCATATACTTTGATCCAGTAATTGCTCTTCCAGGAATATATCCTGAAGAAACAATCAAGAGATGAGGGACAAAGACTGATGCATACAGATATTTATTGTATGATTCTCTATAACCACACCAAAAATAAATTAACTAAAAGCAAACAACACAAACAAACAAAAGAAAAAAAAAGAAAAAAAACAAAAAAAAAAACAAACAACAGTGAGCAAGTGGGTTAGGTAAGGAAGGTACATTCCTATAAAACAATATCAAGTAACTATTAAATGTTTATGGAGAAATTTGATAAGCTATTAGGAAAATTAAGATAAGCCAATAGATTCAGATACAAAATTGAACATACAGTTGATCTTTGAATATGGGTTTGAACTGCATAAGACCACTTACACACAGATTTTCTTCCACTTCCTCCACCCTTCAGAAGACCAATCCCTCCTTTACCTTATCCTCCCTAGCCTACTCAATGTGAAGACAAGAATGAAAACCTTTATGATGATCTACTTCCACTTAATGAATAGTAAACACATGTTCTCATCCTTCCTTTAGAATTTTCTTCTTTTAATATAGACTCAAAGCCAAACCTTAGACTTTCTTTTTTTTTTTTTTCTTGTAGAGACAGAGTCTCACTTTATCACCCTCGGTGGAGTGCCGTGGCGTCACACAGCTCACAGCAACCTCCAACTCCTGGGCTTAGGTGATTCTCTTACCTCAGCCTCTGGAATAGCTGGAACTACAGGCACCCGCCACAACGCCCAGCTATCTTTCTGTTTTGCAGTTTGGCCGAGGCCGGGTTTGAACCCGCCACCTTCCATATATGGGGCCGGTGGCCTACTCGATGAGCCACAGGCGCCGTCCAACCTTATGACTTTCTTAATAACATTTTCTTTTATCTAGCTTACTTTAAGAATACAGTATATAATATACAACATACAAAGTATGTGTTAATCGACTGTTTACATTATTGATAAATAGTAAGCTCTTAGTAGTTAAGTTTGTAAGGGAGTTGAAATTTACACAGATTTTTAACTATGCAGGAAGGGGTCTGTATCTCTAAGACCTGCATTGTTTAAGGGCCAACTGTACAGCATGACAGCAATTATATTTTAAAATGCATATTAAAAAGATCAGAAGGAAATATATTCAAATGTTAATGGTAGCTCTCTTTGAGTGTTAAAATTACAAGTGATTATTTCCTTCTTTATATTCTTCTGGAGTGCACTGGCACAACCATAGCTCACCATAACTTCAGACTCCTGGACTCAAGTGATCCTCCTGTCTTGGCCTCCCAAAGTACTGAGATTACACCATGAGTCACCGTGCCCAGCCTCTTAAGTATTTTTCTAATTCTCAGTGCAAGTATGTACTACTTTTTATAATCAGATAGAAGGGTTAAATTATAATCGAAGGAATACTAGCCTAGTCCTCCACTCTATACCCGGGAGCCCACAAGCTTCTCTGGTCTGTCTTTTCAACACATCTACCCAAGGCCAGTCCCCAGAGGACCAAACTTTAAAGATAGAGAAATAGGCATATTTACTTCTTTCTTTGTCCAGGCCCTAAAAGCCAAGTTGAGGGCTTTGCCACCATGGACCAGGTAGGAGGCAGGGTGTCTCCTGTTCTCTCGCAAACCTAAAGGGGTAAAGAGCAAGCAGAGTGTCAAAGAAGTAATGTAGGGACAAGTAAAAGACTTATTACCTATGCTAAGCAACCAGAAAAAATGCTCAGTGCTCTGAATACAACTCTAGATCTTAGTTCTTTTTTTTTTGTTTGTTTGCTTTTAATTTCAGCTGGCTTTTACTTTTCTTAGTTTCCTTGTTTTTTTTTTTTTTTGTTGTTTTTGTTTGTTTGTTTCCATTGTCCTTCCTTGTAGCGATTCTCGGGCCAGTTGCCTCCCAAGTATCTGGGATTACAGGTTCCTGCCACAACGCCCGGCAGTGTTCTTTCCTGGTGGTAGAGACAGGGTCTTTTACTCTGGCTCACTCACGCTTATGCTGGTCTGGAACTCTGTGAGCACTGGAAATCCACCTGCCTCGGCCTCCCACAGTGCTAGGATTACAGGTGTGAGCCACAACGCCTGGCCTAGATCTTAGTTCTTTTAATATGCACTAGTCGTGTTCATTTACTGAGTACCTATTAAGTGGTAGGCATTTGACAACTATTATCTTATTTAATCCTGTAAGCCAGGCATTATTATCTTCACTTTATAGTCCAGGTAACTGAGGCTCAGAATGGCAAAGAGATTTTACCAAAGGCACACACCTAGTAAGTGCCACAGCCAAAACTGAAACCATGTCTTCTTAAATCTGAGGTCTATACTATTCTATTATACTATTCTACGTCTTGGCTTTCAAAATGACAACACTCAAGAAAACCATAATCACTACCTATACAAATTTGAAGAGCTATTAATGTAAAAGACTGATTGTCAATGTTCTGCCTTACTTCAGGAAGAGGCTATTACAGCAGGCAGATTTAGGCTCTACAAAGACTTTTCTACTGAACTGATATGTTCAAAATAGATAATGAGCAGCTAGTTATCCAGCACCTGATTGAACATATAAGTGATAGTCTATCTAGGTGGCAGAATAAAAGCATGAAGTATCAGATAGGATACTATACTTATTGGTCTCTCATGTTCTTTATAACTCTGAGATACTGATTCCTCCTGACCAAGTCACCTGGACGAATCTCAAGCTTGAGCCTATTTCTATTTCAGAGCAGATCAGAAAAGAGGAAGCCTAGCAACCAAGTAGGCTTCCATCTAGGCTGATACCCAAAATTCAAAGTAATGATGCCAGAATGGTCAGGACTAGGCCTTATCCCCATGGGAAGCATATCCAGGAAATTCTTAGACTATTCAAACTGAGCTACTTATGTCAACTGGCAGGAAATATAGATTTCACTGTGATTCAATTTTCTCAGGCACCCACTCTAAACAGAAAGGTTAAAATCCATGCCCTGCCATGCGTTATAGTGAGTAAAAAAGTGAATCTAAAAAGGTTGTATACTATACAATTCCATTTATGTAATATCCTTGAAAAGACAAAATTATAGAGATAGAAAACAGATTAGTGGTTTCCCAAACTTACAGATAGTGCAATAGGAGCGAGTGGGTCAAAACTATAACGGCATAGCACTCAGGAGATTTTTTTAAAGCAGTAATTATCACTTTTCATTGTATATATTTAAAGTGCAAAACATGTTTTGATCTACACAGTGAGGAGATATTTGTGGTGATAGAACACACACACACACACTCAGAGGAGCAGGGCAAAAGGGATAGTTGGCAAAGGGCTTCATACCTCGAAAGATGTCCAAGATGTGCTTTCCCACATACCAACAAATGGTCTCAAAGTTGGGGAACTTGAAGAGGTCTGCTGTGCTCAGCCGCTTCTCAATCTCATAGGCTCTGCAAGGAGGCATAACAACAAAAACAAGGATATATTTAATGAACACATATTACATATCAGGTATTATTTAGATGCTCTTGTCTCTCTAATCTTCACAATGATCCTAAAAGACCCTACTTTATACATTAGAGAACTTTGGGTTCAAAGGTTATGTAACATGCCCAAACCCACATAACTACTAAGAAGAAAAGGTGGCAATCCTCAAATTGAACATTATCAGGAACCAGGATCCTTTTTTTTTCTGATTGTTTCCCTTCATCCTACACTATACTGGTCACTCCAGGGGAGAGCCCAAGGACTCACTTGAGCTGCATTTCAATGTTAAGGCTGTGTAAGAAGTTCCCACCAAAGGCAAGGCAGTCCACGGGGGTCAGCACAGCATGGATCCATCCTGCAGTATAACAAGGCAAAAAGAAAAACTGTCTTAGGGCCTTTCTTCCTTTGGACATCTCCACTTCCAGCTCAGTTCAACCCCAACTCCCTGAGAGTAGTTAGCCTGGCAGTGCCTCAGTTCTTCCACTATCCCAACACCCAACTTAGCCAAGTCTGCCATCATTATAATCTTGAACTGGACCATCCTACAAAGTTAATAAACCTCTACATTTATCCTTTCTATTTCCAAATCTTTATATCCTTTCTATTTCCAAATCTTTATCTTGCCTTATTCATCTTCTCTCCTGTCTCTAAGAAGGTCTTCATCTCCTTGCCATAACTACTACTTCTAATTCCATGCTGGGTAAAACAAAAAAAGCTTCTATGCTGGATGAACATGGGTTCAAATCTTACCATTACCTAGCTAAACATCTGCTTTACAGATTGAGAACTAGAATTCAATTATTCCCAGCTAGAACTCAATTATTCCCCTTGCCCTTAACACTGGAGCTCTTCCTGGAACCGTCCTTAAATTCTCTCCCTTTCTCCATCCATCCATCCATCCATCCATCTTACCAATGCTTTGGTTCAGATCCCTCATTATCTCTCATCTAAGATCTTGCAACATCCTTCAGACTTTCTCCTCTACATCAATAATTCTCAATGTGTGAGACAGGAAACCTCCAAGTTCCCTGAAACTCAGAGAATATGAGAGGCCAAAACTATGTTCATGATCATATTAAGATGTTCTTTGCCTTTTTCACCCTTATTCTCTCATAGATGTACAGTGTCTTTCAGAGGATACATGCTATGATATCAAACATACTGAAAGCAAAAGCAGATATGAGAATAACAGTTATTTTCTACTATGCAGATATTAAAAAAGATTTGCAAAAATGTAAAACAACAATACTTTTCTCACTGAATGATTTTTGTTTAAAAATAATTTTCAATCCTGGTGCAAAAATGGCTCATGCTTATAATTTTAACACTCTGGGAAGCCAAGGCAGGAAGATCACTTAGATCTAGGATAGGATTCAAAGGTAGGAATAGAAATACCTTGGAATAGAAAACTATAAAAGATAAAATCACATGAGGGTAGGGGTTGGGGTAGGAGTAGATGACTTGTCTCAAAATATATTAAACATTCTAGAAAACCAATGTAATCAAATCAATGATATTGATACATGAATAGACTCACCTGTGAAACAGAATAGAAATTCTAAAATTATACAATATAGACAGATATGGTAGCATTATATAACAAGAATTTTAAAACAACCATCATAGGCTCGGTGCCTGTAGCTCAAGTGGCTAGGGTGCCAACCACATACACCAGAGCTGGCGGGTTCAAATCCAGCCTGGGCCTGCCAAACAACAATGACAACCACAACCAAAAAATAGCCGGGTGTTGTGGTGGACGCCTATAGTCCCAGCTACCTGGGAGGCTAAGGCAAGAGAATCACTTAAGCCCAGGAGTTGGAAGTTGTACCCAGGGCAACAGCTTGAGGCTCTGTCTTCAAAAAGAAAAAAAAATCATAAAAACCCTTTAATAAGCAATTAGAAACATACAAATTCAAGAAGCCAGGTGAACACATTCAGTGTTATAAACTCAAAGAAATCCATGCCCAAACACAACATAGCCAAATTGCAGAAAACTAAAGAAAAAAATATTGAAAGAATAAGAAATGACAAATTATGAAGGAGAAAAAAACAATTCAAATGATGGCCAAAATGTCATTAGAAACCACAGAGGCCAGAAAGAAATAGCATAACACTCTTCAAGTGTTGAAAAAATTACTATCAACCCAGAATCCTATATTCAGCAAAACATCCATCAGGAGTGAAAAGAAAAATTAAGACTTTACAGATAGAGAACAATTAAGAAAATTTGTTTCCAGCAGACCTACCCGGAAACTCTAAGCAGAAAAAAATCATAAAAGGAGGAATAATGGAAGACCAGAGGAATAAAAGAACAGATGAGTAAAAATATGGTTAAACACAACAGAATCTCCTCCACTTGAATTTTCTAAATTACATTTGACAGGTGAATCAGAAAGTCTAATACTGTGTGATGAAGTCCTCAATGTATACAGAAGAAATATTTAAGGCAAATACATGTGAAATGTAAGACATGGGAAAATTACAAAAATGGGAAGGGTAGAGGGATATAAAAAGAGGTAAGGTTTCAACCCTTCCTTCAAACTGGTACAACATTAATACCAGTAGATTGTGATACATATAATGTAACAACTAGAGCAACCAATTAAAAACACCTATACAATAGCTGAGCCAAAATACTCATATGAATAGTCAAGAGGCTAAGAATAGGAATATTATACAGCCTTAAAAAAGATGAAGACTTCACCTCTTTTATGTTTACATGGATGGAGCTGGAACATATTCTTCTTAGTAAAGTAGCTCAACAATGAAAGAAAAAGTATCCAATGTACTCAGTACTACTATGAAACCAATTTTTTTTTTTTTTGAGACAGAGCCTCAAGCTGTCACCTTGGGTAGAGTGCTGTGGCATTACAGCTCACAGAAACCTCCAACTCCTGGGATCAAGCAATTATCCTGTCTGTACCTCCCGAGCAGCTGGGACTATAGGTGCCTGCCACAATGCCCAGGTTTTTTTTTTTTTTTTTTTTTTTTGGTTGCAGCCATCATTGTTGTTTGGCGGGCCCGGGTTGGATTCGAACCCACCAGCTCAGGTGTATGTTGCTGGTGCTTTAGCCACTTGAGCCACAGGCAACAAGCCATGAAACCAATTTATAATCACTCACACTTTCATAAGAAAGATAAATCACAACTATAGCCCAAGATGAAGGAGGGACAAGGAGGAAGATGGGAGGGGAAGGGGGAGATTTGATGGAAGGAGACTAAATGGTGGGACCATTCCTATGGTTCATATCTCAGTGATACATGTCAAATCTATTAAGTATAGAGTATAAATGTCTTAACACAATAATTAAGTAAATGAGGGGAAGGCTATATTAATTAGTTTGATGTAAGCACTCCTAATTACTCCTAATTGTATATAAAATCAACACATTGTACTCCATAAAGGCATCAAGGTATACGTGAAAAATAAAACTATAACAGGAAAAAAAAAAAAGAATAGCTAAAATAGTCTTGAGAAAGTTAAAGGGCTGACATTTCCCAATTTCAAAACTTACTACAAATAGACAATAATTGAGACATGTGACACTGTAATAAAGATAGACATACAGATCAATGGAATAGAATTCAATGTCCAAAAACAAACCTATGGGGGGGCGGAGAAAGATGGCTGACTGGAAGCAGCTTCCAAAAAAGGCTCCTGTCCAAAAGGGAAGATAACCTGCAGAAACTGCGCAATTAAGCTGAATACTGGGAGCTCAGCCGAGAAATGATTTCTGCGGATAACCTCTGCTGAGACTGGCTGCAACCCCAAGAAAGCACACTTCAGGTACAAAATTCATCTGAAAGGAAGAGTGCCCGTCCCCTCCCTGAAGAAAGCTCTGAGTTTCTTGCTTTTCTGTTTCCTTTCTTTTTATTTTCCTCTTTTGCTCCTGCAAGTTTTCTACAGACAAGCAGTGAACTGTGGAACTCTTGTCTCACCCCACAGAAGAGTGCTGTGGGAAGTGAGGTGTGCTTCCCCTGAGCACCCCAGTGTGACTCTGAAAACTCTACTGCTAGGCAGAAAAACTGAACTAAAGTTTTCCCCACCATTCTGAACTTACTGTACATCCTTCCTCCCTTACCTGAGGAACCAGAAACCTAACCCCTGCTGAGACTGAGGGAGGAGGTCCCTAAGCAGAGCACCCACCCCCACCAAACCCGAAAAAGCGCCCCAACAGGAAAAGACTACGGGCAGGGCTGCAGCAAGGCTCCCTCCTCCCAGCCAGGGAAGCGCAGGCGAGTGCCTGGCCCTGTGCTCCGAGCCTACCGGACTTCCACAGGTCTGCCGTCTATTAGAAACACTGACCGTGACAGCCAGGCCTCCACAGGTCTGCCCCCGACCAGGAACTCCTCCCCCGGTGACCACACGGGCCTCTGCCTGGCACCCACAGGGCCCCAGCAGGCTGGCCCCTGACCACTGTGCGACTCCACACCGGAGCTTGCAGGGCTTCCGCAGGTCTGCCTTCTGCCAGGAACTCCGCCTGCAACTGCCAGGCCTGTGCAGGGCGGCCAACGGCCAGAAACGCTTCCAGCAACTGCCTGGCCCTATGCCCGTGCATGCGGGGATTCCGCAGGTCCGCAGTCTGCTAGAGACTCTGCCGGTGACCGCCAGGCCTCTGCAGGTCTGTCCCCAGCCAGAAACTCCCCCGGCGACCATGCAGGCCTCTGCCTGGCATCCACAGGGCCCCTGCAGGTCCGCCCCTGGCCAGTAAATCCCCTGGTGACCGTGTGGCTCCACGCCCGAGTTTGCAGGGCTTCCATAGGCCTGCCTTCTGCCAGGAACTCTGCCTGCAACTGCCAGGCCTCTGCAGGCCCACCCTGGGAGAGGAACTCCCCCGGCGACTACCTGGCCCTGCGCCCCATGCTTGCCGGACTTCTGCAGAACCGCTGTCTGCTACAGACTCTGCTGACAACTTCCAGGCCTCCGCAGGTCTGCCCACAGCCAGGAACTCCTCCGGCTATTGCACGGGCCTCCGCCTGGCGCCTACAGGGCCCCCATCTGGCACCCATGGGGCGTCTGCAGGCCAGCCATCTGCCAGACACTCCGCTGGCAACTGCCAGGCCTCTGCAGGTCTGCCCCTAGCTGGGAACTCCCCCAGCGACCACCTGGCCCTGCATCCCACACTTGCTGGGCTTCTGTAGGTCTGCTTTCTGCCAGGGACTCCGCCTGTGACCTCCAGGCCCCCGGCCAGGGTCACTCCTGGCAACTGCGCGGGCCTCTGCCTGACACCCACGGGGCCTCCACAGGCCAGCCTTTTTCCAGGACCCCACTGGCGACTGACAGGCCTCTCTGCAGGCCCACCACCAGCCAAAAACTTCCTGGACAACCGCATGGCCCTGCGCCCACCACTTGAAGTTGCAGACGCAACGGTGAAAAACAACCATGGGGCAGAATCAACGGAAAAACTCTGGCAATACGAATAATCAGAATAGATCAACCCCTCCAAGTAACGACAAGGCAGACACAGTACAAGATCTCCTGCACAGGCAAATGGCTGAGATGTCTGAAATCGAATTCGGAATCTGGATTGCAAATAAGATCAGTGGAATGGTCTTAGAAAGATGTAAATTAGAATTTTAAGCAGTAATTCAAAAGATGACCCAAAAATTGTCTCAAGAATTCAACGAATTCAAAGAAAAAATGACCAAGGATTTTGACACATTGAAACAAGAAGTTGCAGCCCTTAAAGATCTGAGAAATTCAGTTGAATCCCTCAGTAACAGAATGGAGCAAGCAGAAGAAAGGATTTCTGACATGGAAGACAAAGCTTTCGAACACTCTCAAACCTCCAAAGAGCAAGAGAAATGGAAGGCAAAAACAGATCA
>CAUYON010127085.1:0-14402 GCA_963573935.1 Arctocebus calabarensis | reverse complement strand
GAATTCTTGAGACATCTTTTGGGTCATCTTTTGAATTACTGGTTGAAATTCTAAGTACATCCTTTCCTCCATTCCGCTGATCTTATTTGCAATCCAGATTCTGAAGTTGATTTCAGACATCTCAGCCATTTGCCTATGCAGGAGATCTTGTGCTATGTCTGCTTTGTTGTTACTTGGAGGGTTTGGTCTACTCTGATTATTCGTATTGCCAGAGTTTTCCCGTTGATTCCGCCCCATCAAACGTTGTTTTTCACCACTGCACCTGGCCCTTTAAGTGGTGGTCGTGAGGTTGTCTGGGAAGTTTTTGGCCAGCAGTGAGCCTGCACAGAGGCCTGGCAAGCATCGGTGTGGTCTCTGGAAGAAGGCTGGCTTGTGGAGGCCCCATGTGTGCCAGGCGGAGGCCCACACAGTTGCCAGGGGTGACCCTGGGTGGGAGCCTGGGGGTCACGGTGGAGACCCTGGAAGAAAGCAGCCCTACAGATGCCCAGCAAGTGTGTGACGCAGGGCCCGGTAGTCACCAGGGGATTTCCTGGCAAGGGGCAGACCTTCAGAGGCTTGGAAGTTTGCAGCAGAGTCTCTGGCAAAAGGCTGGCCTGCAGAATCGCTGTGGGTGCCAGGTGGAGTCCCGAGCGGTTGCCAGTACTGTCTCTTACAAGAGGCGTTCCTCTGGGGGCCCTGTGGGTGCCATGCGGAGGCCCAAACAATTGCTGGGGGAGTTCCTGTCTGGTGGTATACCTGTGGAGGCCGGCAGTTGATGGCGGAGTCTGTAGCAGATGGCGGGCCTGCTGAAGTCCGGCAAGCATGGGGTACAGGGCCAGGTGGTCACCAGGGGACTTCCTTGCCTGGGGTGGACCTGCAGAGGAATGGCAGTTGCAGTCAAAATTACTGCCAGAAGGCAGTCCTGCGGAAGCCCTGCAAGCTCAGGCATGGGACCACACAGTCACCAGGGGATTTACTCGCCAGGCGCAGGCCTGCAGGGGCCCTGCGGGTGTCAGGCAGAGGCCTGCGTGGTCACCGGGGGAGTTCCTGGCTTTGGGCAGACCTGCAGAGGCCTGGCGGTCGCCAGCATAGTCTCTAGCTGATGGAAGACCTGTGGAAGCCCTGTAAGCATGTGCCAGACAGTTGCCGGGAGTGTTTCTAGCTGCCCTGCAGAGGCCTGGCAGTTGCAGGCAGAGTTCCTGGAAGAAGGCAGGCCTGCGGAAGCCCTACAACCTCGGGTGCGGAGTTGCATGGTCGCCAGAGGATTTACTTGCCAGGGGCAGACCTGTAGGGGCCCTGCGTGTGCCAGGCAGAGGGCCACGTGGTTGCCAGGGGAGGAGTTCCTGGTCAGGGACAGAACTGCAGAGGCCTGGCGGTTGCAGTCAGAGTTTCTAGTAGATGGTGGGCCCGCGGAAGCCCAGCAAGCTCAGGGCACAGGGCCACGCACTTGCCTGTGGCTTCCCTGGCCAGAGGGGAGGGAGGCTCACCACTCCTCCCCACCGTAGTCTTTTCCCAGTGGGGCGCTTGTTCTGGCAGGTGGGGGGGGGGCGCTGCTCAGGGACCTCCTCCCTCAGTCTTAGTAGTGGTTAGGCTTCTAGTTCGTCAGGTAAGGGGCGAATGGTGGGGAAAACTTTAGTTCAGAATGGTGGGAAAAACTTTAGTTCAGTTTTTCTGCCTAGCAATAGAGTTTTCAAAGTCACACCAGGGTGCTCAGGGGAAGCACACCTCACTTCCCACAGCACTTTTCCATGGGATGAGAAAAGAGGTCCACAGTTCACCACTTGTCTGTAGAAAACTTGCAGGAGCAAAAGAGGAGAATAAAAAGAAAGGAAACAGAAAAGCAAGAAACTCAGAGCTTTCTTGGGAGAGGGGACAGGCACTCTTCCTTTCAGATGTATTTTGTACCTGAAGCGTGCTTTCTTGGGGTCACAGCCAGTCTCAGCAGAAGTGACCTGCAGAAATCACGTCTCTCTCTCAGCTGGGCTCCCAGTATTCAGCTTAATTGCACAGTTTCTGGAGGTTATCTTCCCTTTTGGACAGGAACCTTTTTCGGAAGCTACTTCCAGTCAGCCATTTTGCTCTGACCCCCCAGCATTTTCTTTTTGAATAAGGATGTTAAGCGTCTTTTCCGGTACTTATTGTCTATTTGTATGTATCTTTTGGCAAAATTTCTATGCAGGTCTTTTGCCTGGTTTTGAATTGGGCTGTTTGTTATTGAGTTGTATGAGTTCTTCAAATATTTTGAATATTAATTCCTTATAGAATTTGCAAATATTTTCTTCCATTTTGTGCATTGACTTTTTATATTCTTGGATAGTATCCTTTAATTCATAAAAGTGTTTGATGTTGATGAAGTCCAGTTTATCTCTTTTTTCTTTTATCCTCTATGTGTTTGGTGTCATATTTAAGAGCTTGTAGCTCCTATATTAGTCTATTTTAAGTTGATTCTTGTATATAGCATAAAGTAAAGGTCTAAATTCATTCTTTTGGAAATGGATATCTAGTTTGCCAACATCATCTGCTGAAAAGACTGTCCTTTACCCAACAAACAGTATTGACACCCTTCTAAAAAAAATCAATGGAATATATATGTAAAGGTTTGTTTCTGGGTTCACTCTTCTGTTCTTTTGGTCTGTATTTTGATCCTTATGCAAGTGTCACACTGTTTGGATTATTGTATCTTAGTAATCAATTCTGAAATTGGAAGCATGAGTTCTCCAAATTCGTTATTTTTTAAGAGTTTGGCTATCTTGCATTATAATTTTAAATATTAGTTACATTCAATTATTTCATTTTTCTTCTTCAGAGACTCCAATTATATGGACTTGGGATTATCTCTTCTTTATTGTCCATTTTCTTTCTGATCCTTTTTGTCTTCACTTTATATTCATTCTCTTGGTTATTTTAATGCCTTTTTTTCAATGTACTATAATTCTTTCAGTTGAATGTATCCTCCTTTGAGACATTCTTAATTTATTCTTCATTCCCAAAATGTTTTTGTCTTCCTTTTTAATTTATTTTCTTTATTCCATCAATTCATGTGTTACATATTCCTATTTTTCATATACCCTTCCTCTGACTTTTTTAATTTCTGATTAAGGACAGGTTCTCCTATCTCTAAAGGTTTGTGAAATGGTATCTGATTCACATTGGGAGTATTATAACACAGTGCTTCCTACTTTGGATTTTTTTTTTTTAAGTATTTGTATCAGCTAAAATATTTTCTCATTTTCTTGTTCTACTAGTTTTGTGTACATGTTTCTCCTCTTTTATATTAATTGCATAAAGTTTTATTTTCAGGCACATTAAAGTTTACAGTACTCTCTGCCTCCAGTTATGCTTAAAATGTAGGCATGTATACTTTTATTTGCTCTTCTTATTGATCTATAAGTGTTTTAGAAATAATGTGGACAGATTCAGATATAGGCAAACACCATTTTTCTAGAGCAATCCAAACATGAGGCAAACTTTCCTTTATCCTCCCTCATGAACCCCCCAAGCCAGGTGAAGAGCACAACTTCTGGATTCTGAGAGCATCCTCACCACACTATGATAGCATTTACTACACTGGTACAGGAATCATTTATTTGCCTGCCTGTCTCCCAACAACATTCTAGGCTCCGTGAGTACTTGGACCTTTTCTTTAGTAGACGTGGGTAAGACATGACTCTTAACCAGATTAGCTGACTTTGTATCATGGCTCTGCCACTTACTAGCAGTAATAACTATGAGCAAATGAGTTACTTCACCATTCTTTTACCTTTAAAATGTGGATAATTGCAAGACCTATTGTATATGATTCCTGTGAGAATTAAGAGAGATGACATATTTAAAGCACTCAGAACAGTACTCATTATGTGCCATTTAACACTATCATCATCATCTCTTTATCCCTAGAAACTGGTAAATGAAAACATATAATACACTCAATAAACAGTGAGCAGAAAGGTGGTATAGATTTCTCTATTTTCTCATTTGCAATAGCATTTAAAATACAGCGAATGTACTCCAGACAGTATTTTATATTACAATCCACTAGTCAACATATTGGTTTTCTATTCCAAATAAGACCACAAACTTCTTAGAAGATTTAACACAGATTTACTTCTATATCCCTCAGAGCATTATGCTGGCTTGAAAATAAAATTAAAAACAGAGGCTTGACAAATGCCTTTTTGAAAGATTTAGTAAATATCTGGATCCCCCCCCCCAAATGTCTCCGGGTGTTAGGACATAGGTCTGAAAAGAAACCTGCAGCCATTTTCTTATACATTACCTGTTTCTCCCCATTAGTGTAATTTTAGGGAAATGATGTCCAGTTCTAACTCCTCTGACCAAAGAGAGTTTGACATAGTCACCCTACTTCTTTGTAAAATGAGGAAGTGATAGATGCTTCTTGGGTTTTATGTGACACTGAAATAAAATTAAGTTTGTAAATCTTGAGGCCTGGCTCATAGTAGCTGCTCAAGGAATGATAGCTCTTAGCAGTCTTCCTCAACTATACCTTCGACTGCAACCCACTTGCTTCACCCGACAAAAATCCATATCACTGACCAGGTCCCAAACAAGGCAGCAGCTCAGTAACACTTCCAACATGGTCAGCAGAAATCCCTGTTATATGCCTAATATAAAACAACCCTCACACATTATTCTGGCCCCGCCGGCCTGTCTGCACAAGTGAATCCACTGCTTAGCCCTTTGGTATCTCTCAGAAAATCAAGGCCGTCTTTTTCATTTTTTATTTTGATTTAGTCTAGTTTGACTTGATACCAATAGCACTTATAGTCCAAAGTGCTCAATTATGATTATATAAGATACAAAGGAAGCAACATAGCACAGCCATTTATTCTTTCCTTCAATGGGTATTTATTAATTATCTACTATTGTTTAAGCACTATGCTAAATTGGGAAAAATCTCTCTGCTGCCTTGGGAGGAGGTAGAAACAGTGGGAAGAAAAAATATGTAATAAGAAAATAAACACAGGAAGTAGATGATACAAAGAAAAAAAATAAACAGAGTAAGGGGACTGGAGAACCATGTAGTAGGAGAGTTTCTACCTTAGTTTCAAGGGTGAGATGGCTTTAGTATGGAGACTTCATGGAAGGAAGCAAGTCGTGAGACTAAGAGAGAAGCATTATAGGCAGAACAAATGGCAAATGTGAAGGACCAAAGGCAAGAGTATGTGGGGAATGTTCAAGGGACATCAAGGTTCAAGGAATCAGGTGTGCTGGATGGAGCAGAAGCAACAAAAAAGAGCAGTGAGAAATGAAGGAGAAATCACCAAGGGTATAGTGTTTTAAATTCATAGGCCGGCCTATGGCTCGATACAGGGGAGACATGATTTACTATGTTAAACTGTTTAAAATTGCACTCAAACTTTGTATATACACTGTATTTTACTTTAAGTTAGATAGGAAGCCTTGAGGAGCTTTGAATAGAAGACAGACATTATCTAATTTTAAAATGATACCCTGGCTAGTGGGTTAAGAATAAACTGAGAATGAGGACACAGCAAAGTGGAATCAGGGAACCTGTTGCAGACAACTGCAACAATACAGGTGAGAGGTAGTGATGGTTTGGGCCAGTAGTTGGTGAGATGGTGAAAAGTGAATATATTCTTAATATATGTGTGTGATGAAGATAAAATTAATAGAACGTACTGGTAATTATATTTAGCATATGATAAAATGTAAGGAGTGGAAGTTTACTCCAAGTTTCTGGTGACCCAGTAACCCAATGAAGAATAATCTTCATGGGAGGAGTGACCCATTCTGTCAAATGCAGCTGAGAGGTCAAAGAAAATGAATGTGGAAAGCTAATCCTTGGTATGGGCCCCGTGGAGGTCTTTGGAGACCTTACTAAGACTTGTTTGGGGGTATGATGATAAGAATCATGTAACTAGGGTGCATTCAAGAGAAAATGGAATGGCAGGAGGGGAGGGCAGTGTTTACCAGATCCTCTGGGAATTTTTCCTGTAAAGAGAAACAGAGAAAAGAGAGGTGGGGTGGAGTCCGCCTTGAAAGACTATGGAATTGAGGGGAGCTGTTTATGTGTGATGGGTTTGCAGAACATATTATACATACACTGCATGAGCTGGTTCTGTTGGGGGTTGGGGGAACTGATGATGAGGGAAAGAGGGAAAGTGGCTGAAGAGGGGTTCTGCACAAGAGTCTCTTGGAGGAGGGGGGGTTGTCCTAAATAGGAAGACGGACAGTATTTGTAGTAATGAGAGATGCAGAGCCCGTGCAGAAGCCAGTGTGCAGGGGATGGGGGGATGGGAGCCAGGGAGGTGCTCTCTCTGACCGTTTCCTCTCTCTGAATGAGGGAGGGGGTCCTGAGGATATGTGGAGTGAGGGGGAAAGAGGAAGGACATGTGACGGTTCAGTCATGCAGGGCTGGGATCCACCCCACCTCTAAACAGCCTCCTGCTTCTGGGACCTTAAACAGGTTAACCCTCCCTGCTCCTGATCCTACCACCTTCGAGTCAAAATGGAAATGAACTTGCTTTAAAAACATCCGCTCCTGTGTCTCATAGAGTTGTTCTGAAGGTTAGAGGGGATGCTACATGGAAATCCCCGACACACAGTACAGACCTAAGGCAAAAGGAAACCACTGAGAAATGGAGACATTCAGTAAGAACCCAGCCTTTCTCTTAAACCACGGTTCATTTACTTTCCTTTCCTTTCCACTGAAAATCAGTTCTCCCATTTTCAAAGCCTGTAGGAGTCAACCTGTGCCTATGGTTCCAGCAGGGCCGTGAGCATTTCATATTTTGGAATTGGAATTGCCCACTGCTTCTAAGTTACGGAAAGAATACATGTATGAGACGTGAGCTCCTTAGAAGTCCACGGTTCTCCTTTGGGCCCAATACACATGTGCTCCACAGTGATCTTTTCCTCATTTATTAATTCATTCTTTTGTTCATTCACCAAATACTGTTGATCATCCACTCAGTCCTAGGCATTTGTTCAAGGAGCTGACATTCTTTACTGGAGGTGAGTGATACAGTGAAAGGGAATGAGGATACATCATAAAACTGCAAACAGAAGATAATTTCACATAGTGATAAGTCCTTTGAGGACAATGGAAAGAAGATGAGGTAACTGATGTGATAAAATGTGACCTCCTAGAGTGGGGACCACATCCTCCCAAAGTGCAGGCCCAGGCCTTCCAAAGCACTTTCCAATATAAACACCACTGCCATTCCTCTTAAGCCACAGCATCAGGTTATCACAGACACAAATAGCAGGATTTACTCTTACTCGTGCTGCACTCTGAATATTGAAACCCAAAAGCTCGGGGATCGACCTTTTCATCTATCTTTTTTGGCATCATTTTGACAATTTCCTTTTTTTTTTAAATATATTTTCCATAGGTCTTATCAGACAATCCAGCTTAGCAGAAATGAATGTCATCACTAAATAATTTGTCTGTAATTGGAGAAGCTCTCATCTGTATTCCAGAGGAGGTAGACCTGGAGGCTGCGGTGAATGGGTGAGAAGGTCCTGAGGGCCTGGCTTTGAAGGATAATCTACTGGGTCCTGTCCTCCTGCCAGAGCTGCTTCTCATTGCTGTACTTGGGGTGGGCGTGTGAGGAGGCAGCCCTTTCCAGAGACCTGCACGCTCCAGCCCGAAGCCTTCCCCTTCCCCAAATCCCACCTCAGTAGCTCCTCCCTGTACACAGGATACTTCTGTTTATACACTTGTTTCTTCCTGGGGAGGTCAACAGAAACAAGGTTCATCAAACCCCCATTTTACTGATGAGAAATCCTGAACTCAAAGGGGTTAAGAAACATACCCAAGGCTACACAGATGGGAAGTAGCAAAGCCAGAGAGTGATCCAGGGTTTCTAACTTCAGACCTGTGCCAGTCAGGGTCAGTAATGAGATTTGGCCATTTGAAAAGGAATTGTTTATGGGAAAGCTAGGCAGGGATATACTGCCAGGGATGCTGTGGTACCGCACGGTGTGTAAGAAAGGGAAGGACACTGGAGAGTTCTTACCTTCCTGAGCATAAAAGGTCAGGGAACCCCAAAAGGATCATCCCTAGGGTCTGTGGTTGTCAGTGAAAAGACACAGCCAGCCCGAGGGGACTATACAGGGAAATGGGGAAGAGATATCCTCTCCTCCAGTTCTGCAACCTCCTACCTGCTCCTCCCACTAATGAAATTCAGACGGAATCCAGATGGCAATGAAAGCCACAGATGCAGTCCGTGCAGGTCAGCCTGCAAGGACACAGGGCAGAGCACAGGGAGGGGACAGGATGTGTCTAGAGAAGCAAACAGAAGATACTGGCTCACACTCCAAGGCTTGAGAGATGACTGCCACTGATAGTGAAACACCCTCTCTTTTGAAGGAGATGACATTTCAGTTAATCCTGGTGATTGCTCCTCTTGCAAAAATCATCACCTTCTCATGTGGTGTTCAGCAAGGATGAGCTTTAGAGTAAGACTCAGTCATATAATTTGTGTGTTTAACAGCTTCATGGATACTATACGGATTGCATTCAATTTCTTGATACCGATTCTGGAATCTGGATTTCAGAATTATCCTAAGCAAAGTTTTAAACACATCTGCAAATATCACTCCCTGCATGGCTCTAACTCCAGGGAGGAAGGGAACATCCCTACCAAAACTGTCTGGAATCCAACCTGCAGTTGGAGCACAGCAGGAAAATAAAAATATCAATGTGTGTCTACAAGTCAAGATCAGAAAGATCAGCAAAAGGAGGTCGGGGCTTCCCGCCTAAGAGGATGCTGGGGAGTGGGCAGAAGCTGTGAGGTTCTGAGGTCAAAAGATAAAGAATCTAAACAAGTGGCCAAATTATGCAGGTAAAAAAGCAAGAACAAAAGCCAAGGATTGGCAAACTAAGAAGGCAAGAGCTGGGTCCACCAGGAGGTGAGAGAAAGTGGGAAGTCAGATCTGAGCAAAAGCTCCATCAGGCACTGGCTCCGATGGGCCTGCTATGGGCCTTGGTGGAAGGGGCCCCTGTTTAGGGGTCTAGGAGAGGGCAGCAGCAACTGGCAGACGGGACAGACCAGGTTTCCCAAAGTGAAGGCCTAACCCCTCCTGATCGGGATGATGGTCTCTGGAGACACGAGGCCATCTTGCCTCTCAGAGTCACTTATATTCTTTCCCGTTTGATCATAGCCTTGGGCCCTTGGAAGATGCCCTGATCCTAGGAACAGCCGTATATAAAAATAACAGGCAGATGTTGGATATTGATCAAAGGATACATAATTACGGTTAGATAGGAGGAATAAACTCAAGCGATCTATGGTACAACATGGTGACAGTCACTAATGAAGACTTAGTGTATTCTGGAAAAATGCAAAAAAGCATGGATAATAAGTGTTCTCACCACATTTGTGCGGTAATGCATTTATGAATTAGCCAGAATCAACCATCCCACAATGTGTATATACTTCAATCATGTTGTACATGATAAATACCTATAATTTTATCTGTCAATTTTTTTCTAATTTAAAAGACATTCTAAATGACTACTGATTAACCAGATACTAGTATTATCTCCGGGGATTTTTCCTTCTGCTCGCTCACGACTGCTATACTGAGATGTGGAAGAAGAATCACCATAATTGCATTCAGCATCGCATCATCATGATGACTTACACCGAACACTGACTTAACAGAGATGGTACTAATTTGCCAAGAGAAAGCATCTAGAGGACACGGAGAATGGTAAAGTGGAAAGCTCTAGCCTCATTTCTGAGCTAGAAATGCATCCCAGGCACTGCCTCACCTATACATCTTGCTGAAGTGAACATTATCCACCCTTCAAGTCAAGCCCCACTGTTATTTGTGACCAAGGGTGTCCTTGGATCTATGAGCACTGTTGCATTTAATTCTCCCAATCTCATGAGGAAGATGCTATTATTATTTTGGTCTTAAAAAATTTAAGTAACTTGCCAAGCGTCACACACCTAGTGACACTTGAAACCCAGTTCCGTGGAACTCCAGAAGATCCTGTTCTTAACCACTAGTCTACATCATCTCCTATTGTACTCACCTGATGCCTGCCCCTGGACAATACCAGCTCCCTTTTAGCCACAGAAAACAAGATTTAGCATTATGCCCATGCTCAGAGCCCCCGACCCTCTCAGCATATACCTGTTTCAGTCTTGTTACCCCCATCGCATTGTAGACTAAGTGCCAAGGTCTCACCTAGCTACATGGCTGAGACAGGACGTGCTGATCCAAGGGCAGGGCTCTTGGCTCCCTGCCCTGTTTCTATGGTCGCTGCTGTGTGGGGCAGGCAAGAGAGATGTATTACAGCTTCCAGAGCAGGAGTCTAGAGGCTTACAGGTGAGTACTACCCCACACACTGCCAAGCGACAAAACTGCCCAGAATACCCTGCAAGGAACAAAGCTGTCCTCACTCCTCCTGAATATACTCCTGCTAGAGAAGGCAGTCTTATATTTTGCTAAATAAAAACACAGGCTGAAGAACAACATACATACAAAATGCTGCCAGAGTATTAAAAAGTAAGTTTGCATATGCAAAACAAAATCTTGAGAACAGAAATAAAATTATGAATAATGACCATTTCTGTGCAATGCACTTAAGGACAGGACAATGAGAATTATATAGTTGCAAATAGGATGTGACTTTCATAATTTAAAAAAATTAAAGGAAACCACCTCTATCAAGCTTCACACTAAGGTTATCCCAAAATAGTACCCCTGCCCAAAGGGCTTAATCTAATAGGCTGGAAGGAGCTCCTTCCTAGGGACATGAAATGTGGTTTTAAGAAACAGATCCACAGAATTTTATGATGGTGATATGTCCACCACACAGGAAAAACACATGTCCTCAGCTGTGTTTGCTCTCCAGCAGGGGAGACATGGGTCCCTTAATCCCACCCACGATCAGTTTATGTTCACGCCTGGCCTGTAAATTACCTTCTCCTTCCCTCTTCATGTCTGCCCCAGCTGCTGCTGACGTAGGCCACATGTAAATTCACCTTGACAGCAAGACATGGTCCACCCTGCGCTGTGAATGAGACCAGGAAGTCACCAAAAGCCTTATATAAATTAACTTCCTTCCTCAAGAAGAAACCAATCCTCAACAGTCCAAAGCAGAAATGCTCGGATTACTTCATTTTTGCCTTTCCTCACACCTGATATGCACAGCACATGCTGAAGTTTACAGCACCCTTATCCACCTGTAGGTTCATTTGATTCTTACCCTAACCCTATGCAGAAGACCGGGTAGAAATGATGCCCAGGTTACCCAGATGTGGAGACTGAGGCCAAGCAATGAGACTTAACTGATGGAACCATCAAGAAGGCTAGGATGAGAGGCCATGTACCAGGTAGCCAGACTCCTACTGAAGCTTTTTCATCTATTCGTTTACTCATATTTGCAAATATTTCCTCACTACCTGATAGGTGACTTCTCTAATAGACATTGGTGAAATGATAGTAAGCTCATAGGGTGCTGACAGCCCATGGAGAAGGCAGACATAAACCAAATGATCAAAAACTACTCAGGTGAAAAACGAACCCCATTTTATGGTGAAAAGGCAAAACGTAAGAGGTTCCTTTTCTTTTAGCCTGAAAAAATAAGAAGAAATAGGAATGAACTTGGCATTCTAGAAATAGCAAGTCCAGAGGTCCTGCGGCTTACGTGAACATGGTATCTTGAAAGAACTAAAAGAACTTGAGGTCAGAAAAAAGGAAAAAAAAATACTGCAAAATGAAACTACAGAAGGAAATGTGGACTGTGCTATACAAAATTAAGGAATGTGACCTTCAAAAATGTACGAGGGGCCACTGAACAAGCCTAACTGTGTGTTGGAGTGGGTGGGGGACAAGGTGATGAGGTTTGCAGCGTGAAGTCCTTATGAATCAAACTACTGTGAATGAAAAATAGCTGTCTGTGAGAATTACTCAGAATTCAACGTGCTCACCTACCTCCTGTGCTCTCTTATTAGTTCCTGCAGGCTCTAGTACATATCTAATTAAGTACCAATAAAAGAAGCGATAAGGACAAATGCCTTCCTGAACAAGGGGTGCCCCCTTGCCCAGTCCTTTCCTTCACTGCCAGTAGTTTTTAATGAGATCTTGCAATTGCAAAGTCACCTTAGAGAATACAGAGAGTTTATTGCCTTGAAATAGTGAATATCAAAATTTATTATATATTGGAACAGTGTGAAACCACGTAGGTTAACACTGGAGACCAGTGTAACACATCCATTCCACGTTCGAAGAAGTGGCTGAATGGCTCATTTGCAGTCAGTCAGGATAGAAGATTATGTCCTTTGCCTTTACACATCAGCACTGAGGCACACCCAAGGCATATGAATCATGAAAGGATGACGGGCCCTCTCTCTGTGCTATTGAAATCATGAACCTATCCATGCTTCAAATTCCAGGAAGGAGGCAGTCTTTAAATCTACAAACAACAGCACAGAAGTCTTCTCCAGGCTAAAAACCAACAGAGCAGCAATTGTTGGAATTTATAACAAGGTAGATTTTTACCCAATAGGGAAGTGGCCTTGTGAGATGGCCAGCGTCCCTAGTCTCGGAAAGTAATACATAAAACTTGGTCTTTGGTTGGTTTTATGCAGTTGATAAACTGGATATCTTGCACTCCTGCAATGAGAAGTTAGAAGTCTTATCTTGCCACATTAGGAAGAAGCAGTGGAGGAGGAGAAAAAAAGGGGAAGAGAGGCAAGAAGAGATGGCGGTGATAGTTTGAGCCCTGAGTGCTGGCCCCAAGGGAGCTGTTTGGCTCTTTTGAGAGGCTACAGGTGGAGCAGGGAACTGGAGGTCCTCTTACAGCATCCCTAAAAAAAGGAACAAGGCAGGCTGGGCATAGTCACTTGTGCCTGTAATCTTAGCACTCTGGGAGGCCGTGCAGGGTAGATTGCTTGAGCTCAGGAGATAGAGACCAGCCTGAGCAACAGTGAGACCTCCATCTCTACTAAAAATAGAAAAATCTAGGCAGACATTGTGGTGGCACCATAGTCCCAGGCTACTCGGGAGGCTGAGGCAACTGGATCACTTGAGCCCAACAGTTTGAGGTTGCTGTGAGCTGTGATGCCACGGCACTCTACCCAGTGTGACAGAGTAAGATTGTGTTTAACAACAAAAAAAAGGAACAAGGCAGGCCCGCTGGGCTCTGGCTCTCATCTGCCACTGACTCACTGTGCACTTGTGAACAAGTTACTTCTTTTCTCTGCTTCTCAAAAGCTCCTGTCTATATATAAGATGTAAGAATATCCTCTCATGGGGCTGGAGTAAAGATCAAGTGACTCTGTGAATCATCTCTAGAGAAATATAAAACACTAACCTCAACTCAGTCATGACCCAGCAAAAAGTCTGGGTTGCTGCCAGCAAGGGGCTGGGCCTCTAAATCTAAAAGGTCAATCGCAAGAAACTGAAATCAGCATTTCCCCAGCCCCTTTCTTGGTAGTCCTTCAGCCAAAGGCAGCATCAGACCTGCAAAGCAGGTATTAATTAGCAAAAGTGCACTGAGTGATTGAGTCAGGTGCTTTGCTGAGGATATACCAGGATTAATCACAGCCTGGGGCTATTTATCTCCAATGGTAATAAAATTCCATTCTGGGAAACATGGTCATTCTCAGTGTCCCAAAGAAGCCAGCTGAGGGCCCCAAGTTGAATCCTGCAAGTTCGTATGTGTGCAATTTGCTGTCAGGAAAGTGAAACCCTCAGATTAATAGACTCCAATCCATAAGAATGGACATGACATCCGTAAGGAAGAGTTGAAGGAAGGCATCACATAGGCCCTTCAAAAACAAAAGAATTGGGTTATAGCCTTCATATGTTCCAGTTCCATCCATGTAAACATGAAAGAGGTAAAGTATCCATCTTTGGGGAAAGGGGCAAAGGAGGGGAGGGGAGGGGGGAGGATGGGTGGAGGGAAGGTAATTGATGGGACCACACCTACAGTGCATCTTAGAAGTGTACAGGTGAAACTTACTGAATGCAGAATATAAAGGTCTTAACACAATAGCTAAATGCCATGAAAGCTATGTTAACCAGTTTGATGAAAATATTTCAGATTGTATATGAAACCAGCACATTGTACCCCATGAGTGCATTAACGTACACAACTATGATTTAATAAAAAAAAAATTAGGCTCTCTGGTTCTCCCGTTCGTCAGACAGTCGCTGCTTCTAGTGCAGTGCCAGCTGCACTCCTGAGGCACCATGGTGAAAGAGAAGGTCGGAATAAACGGATTTGGTCGTATTGGGCGCCTGGCCATCAGGGCTGCTTTTAACTCTGGCAAAGCGGATATTGTCGCCATCAATGACCCCTTCATTGACCTCAACTACATGGTCTACATGTTCCAGTATGATTCCACCCATGGCAAATTCTATGGCACAGGCAAGGCTGAGAACGGGAAGCTTGTCATCAGTGGAAATCCCAAAAC
>CAUYON010127084.1:0-20320 GCA_963573935.1 Arctocebus calabarensis | reverse complement strand
TCAGAAATGTTTTGATCGTACTGTTACAGATATCCTTCATGGCATTTCCTTGATCACTATATAAAGACATTAATACTCTACCTTTAATAAGTTTCGCCAGTACCCTGCTAAGATGCACCGTAGGTGTGTTCCCACTAATTGGCCTCCCTAATTGCTAAGTCATGGAAGAAGCCCAAATGCCCATCAACTCACGAATGGATTAATAAATTGTGGTACATGTATACCATGGAATACTATGCAGCCTTAAAGAAAGATGGAGACTTTATTTCTTTAGTGTTTACATGGATGGAGCTGGAACATATTCTTCTTAGCAAAGTATCTCAAGAATGGAAGAAAAAGTATCCAATGTACTCAGCCCTAATATGAAGCTAATTTATAGCTTTCATATGAAGGCTAAAACCCAATTATAGTCAAAATTCTTTATCACTAAGGCTTGGGCACTAATCAAGCAGGATTGGCACTTGACCAATCAGAATGGATGCTTGCTGTCAACCACTGGAGAGGTGATACTGGGAATTAGCACTCTGTGGGTGAAGGACATGTGGTGGCAGATGCTATTTTGATTTTCTGTTTGTTGTTTTTTGTGGTGTACTCTTACTGGTTTGGATTACTTTTCAGTTTACCATCAATACTGCCAATACCACTGTGCATAAATTTACATCTCCAACCCCTGATGTTGTCCTTGGCCATGTGGCTTGACTTTCCCACTAGAACACCTATGAAAATGATGCAATCAAGGGGGTTAGATGTGTTCCTCTAAATTTGTGCTATGATATTCCCAGGGTAGCTGCCACTCCTAAGGCTGGAGGCCTGGGACAAGACAATTTTGAGTGGACATGAATCCCATCAACAGCCTAAAAACACTCTCAGGTAACATAAACCACCAGCAGAGCCACTCAGCTGAGCCCAATCTAGTTCAAAAGGATCACCGTAAACCTAGAGACCACTGGGCAGGAGAATAAATACTCAGTGTTGCAAACATCTGAGCTGGGACAGCTTGTTACACAGCATTATTACTGCAATCAGTGATTGAGGTAGTGTTGTAAAACTGACCGTATGGCTTTTGGAATTGCATAATTCTTCATTAGGACTGGGTTCTGCCACTTCTTAGTGTGTGATTTTGGCTGCCTCATAGTTAAGGTCCTAGAGTTCAGAACAGTTATATCAATTTGTTCTTGCAGGACTTAGGTTTTAACTGTGACGTTCAATGAAGTTGTGGTGATTGTGTTAATAATGCATAATGGTATCAACAACTAATGAAAATGCTCTGGTAGTGAAGAGATTATGGATATTTATGGTCATTGCTTATTTCCTCTGGACCCCATGAAACATACCATCACACATTGTTAATACTGCCTGTGAGCGTCACTGACTCCCAGTGAGCTCTGGTGAGAAAGGATAAGAGACCAGCAGCAGTACCGATGACTTCTGTGTGTAAAGCTCCAAGCCAGTGTTTCACACAAGGCTATCTGGGTGGTGTTAATAAATAATGATATTAAATAAATAAATAATAAACAAAGATAAGACCAACCCCTATGGCTGTTGCTATTTTTTGAATACCTCTCTGGGCCAGGCACTGTGCATACATTATCTCATCTATTCTTCACAATCACACTTGAGGGAAAACATTTTTATCTCTGTTTTTCAAGTGTGGAAAATAAGGCTCAGAGAGGTTGGTTATTTGCATAAAGCCACACAGCTAGTGGCTGGCAGAGTGAGCAGTGTCCCATTCTGACTCCAGCTCTTTCCAATCTGCCATCAAATTCCTTTGCTACGAATTGGAAATTTCTGTTCCTCTAAAATTTATGTGTTGAATCACTAAGCATTGCTGTATTTGGAAATAGGGCTTTTAAGGAAGGGATTAAGATTAGTTGAGGTCATAGAGGTGGGGTCTTATCCATCAGGATTAGTGGGGGACACTAGGGTGTAGTCTCTTTCCAAGCACATGCACCCAAGGAAGGCCATCGGCCAGTGTTCTTCAACATGGCACACTCGAGCCTATAGTTAAACTCCCAGGGCACATTTAAATTATGTTGGTTTTTAAAAAGCATAAAACCAAACAAGCAAACAAAAATGGATATACTTACTGTGCTTTGAACTTCTTTGGAAAATAAACTATTGATGATCTTTAAACATTTTTGTGGCACACCTAAGATCCTGTCATAGCACATCAGTAAAATCAGTGCCATAGGGGGTCTATAGGCCAGAAAGAGAGGCTTCAACAGTACCCACACCAACCAGACAGAGACTTGATCTTCAAATTTAAGCCTCTAGAACCGCAACTAAATAAAATTTATGTGGCTTAAGCTACCTACTCTGTGCGCATATTCATTCTCCTGGCCCAACTCCTCCAGTCTACCCAAGGTGCAGGGAGTGTCAAGGTGCTGCAGGGCCAATTTTCAATGACACATGGCAGGGGGGACAGCCACCCATGTTTCTGAAAACGGGATTGGCTTCAGCCTGACACCTTTGGCTCCAGGGAGGGCATTATCCAGATTATACATTGCATTACTCTCATGCAAATCAGCTGCTGCTTCTTGTATAAATAACTAATAATGAGCAGCAGCATACTCCCCTCTGAGCCCGATCAGGACTGTGGAGGTAGCTAGGACTCAGCTTGGGTCCAAGGCTGCTCTGTCTTGCATGCCTGTGGCAATGATCATTGCACTGTCCACTTGCAGGTGGAACATTCCTCATGGTGCTTCTGTTTGAGGATCCGCGGGGGTGGGGTGGGCGCACTGGTGCACACGTGTGTGAGCAGCTTGTCTCCTTTCTCTTCTAATTAAAGGGAGTTCCCTGCAGCTGGGGGGTGGTGGGGAGTGAGGTGTTGGGGAACAGAAGGGATTGCAGGAAGAGATGAGAAGGCTGAGGCCCTGCAGCCATGATCTATTCTCAGCAACTACATCTGCTGAAAGCTATAGTTGATCCTGAAATTATCTCCAGCCCGTTTAATTGGACCAGGTTACTGCAGTTTGTTTGACTGTCCTGTTTGCAAAAAAAGTGCAGAGAAAATTTTACCTCAGTCAAACACGATCTATGTCCAAGTCATATGGGGAAAAAATAAAGAACAAACAGAAAACAGACCAAATGCTGAAGAATGGCCACAACAAGCTCAGGTTTTCCCCAGAAAGAACTGGAGGGTGTGCAAATAATTCACCATGACCAGAGACCCAGGCTAGTGTGCATTTGAGGTCTTAGTGCAGAGCATGTTTGATGCTTGTGATGGTTCTATTTATACACTCGTGTTCTCGCAGGGGACAGCCCGAGAGACTTCTTTCCTGGCATGTCAAGTGTTTCATTTCCTTCTCAACATGTCTTTAACGCTGAGGGCATGCACGCCCGTGCACAGGTCTGGCTCCAACCCTGCTCACTCTCATTTCCAGACGAGTTGATCAGACAAGGGTTGTTGTCTGAGAACCACAGGTGGTCTTGTCACAAAGGGCAGGAGAGACAAGGCAGGGAAGAAGATTTCTAAAGAAAGCCAACTCTCTGAGTTGGTGGTGGCATTGTTGTTTGTTAGCTGATTCTAAATGGCACCTGCCCTATCATTTATATTCCCAACGATGAGGATGATGATGATGATAATAATAATAATGGTGGTGCTGGCCCTGTGACGAGCCTTGCACATCTGACGTGACTTAAACCCCGAAGCCAATCTGTGAGACCGGAACTGTTCTGGGTTATTTTTCAGACGAAGGGACGGAAGGAAGCAAAGGGCTTTAAACTCATGTGCCCAATGCTTCACGGCAGAAGCAGAGCTGGAGCCCGGGATTGTTGACTATCCTTCCCTCCCCAGGGGCTGAGAGCGGGGGAAGGCGGGTTAAGGGGAGGGAAGCCGCACGCTGTGGCACGGGATTTAGAGACATAAGCAGCAGCAGGAATCGTTTTCCAGGGAAAGATACCCAGAGACAAAGGGAAAAAGACGCTAAAGTGACAGAAGTATGCAAGCGCCCTGGAATGTAAGTGGCTGCTTTTTAGAGCAGAGGAGCGAACATCAGAGCTCTGTGGCAGTGTTAAGTCTGTCCCCAAGCCAAGGAGGTGGGAGTGGCTTTGAGGAGAACTCCTCCACTCCCGACCCTGCGAGTCCCGGGCGCAGGAGGCTGAGCGGCTGCCAAGAATGCCCTCTTCTGGCGACGTTCTCCAAGCCGGGGACGACAGCAGGGCCGCCCTCCTGTGCTCCCCACCTCCCGGGAAGGTTCTCTCATCACAAGTAGTCTGCTTAAGCACACACCACTGCTCTCCCGTTCCCCTCCGCAGCCCCCAAACCAGCGATAGGTACCTTAGTTTAATAAGGCAAGCCATACTTTAGTAGAGTTTTCTTACTTTTATTTTTTTAACCCTGAATAATACTCCCTGTGTCATCTGTATATTTATGATAGCTCAAAGACATGGGTGTGTGGATCTAATTAAAAATGTGAAAGGGTTTAGCAGCCTGCTGCTTCCCTGCAACTCTCCGGTTGCCAAATCTTGGCAGCCGCGTTGAACCCGAGCCAACTGTTTAGTCCTCAGCTGAACTGCTGCCAGCCGGCGCGCGGCATTGTGGGGCCAGGGCCGGAGGGACTGCACGGAACGGGCGTGCACAGTGGGGGCAGGCCTGGGACACAGCCGCCGAGGAAGCAGGGGACCGGAGAGCTGGGCCTTGCGCTCTGCATGGGCCCAATCCCCAGCTCTTCTCAGATGCAGGTGTACAAACAGTTAGGCCAACTCAGTGGGTAGGTAGGGCTTCTCTGTGCCAGGTAAGGGACCGTCCCCACAGCTTTTGCTGTCATTTAGTTGAAATCCAGCCTTCTCCTAGGAGAGACTGTTCTCTGCTTTCTGAACTGCAACTGTCCAATGTCAATTTTCTTCTGAGTTCTTTGCAGTCAGTCTGAACTTTTCTTGATGACTTCTCAACTTTATAAAGAAGCTGTGGCCATCGTAAGTCTTCTCCAACCCTAATGAGCACACAAGCCACTTGGAGAATCTTGTAAAAATGTAAGTTTCTGATTTTCCCTGGGGAAAAGGAATAATTCATGTTGCCAGGATAAGAACTCTCTAGAACTGTTTATATTTTATATTGTGACTGCAGAACTTTTGTGCGTTTAAGGGTGTCCTGGAACAGCACATCTTGGTGATTCCCAGCCAAAGAGAAAGAAAAGATTCAAAGAGCTTAGCATTTTACACAATATGTTGACAAAATAAGGGAAACTGAAACACATCAAAGGCATGGGTTACTTTTTATTTCCTCAAACTGTACCAGTTATAAACAAATTAAAGAGAAAGAAAGGATTGTATTCTTTGCATATAGAAACACCCCTTTGCAAAGTGAAAATTCAGCTCTGTAAAGTTCTTCTCAGATACTGGGGGCTAGGATCGGCAATGAGGGTGGACTTTGCCTTTCAAATTTATATCTTGTGCATTAATGGTTTTGCCCTGATGATGTATTTCTTTTGTAATTAAAAGAAGCAGCAGCAGTAGCCTAGATTGGACCCTGGAGGGAGTCTGGCACTCATCTTCTCCAGGGCAGGCCACTGTGGTGAGTGGAGCATGAACTTTGAAGCTAATCTTTCCTGGAATGGAATCAGCTCAGGCATCAGCTCAAGAATGTCAGCTGACATTGCTGGGCCTCAGTGGCTCCATCTGGAGAATGGGGTGATGGAACCTTCATTGCCACACAGCTGTAGATACTAGAGATGTATTTGTGCAAGTGTTTGTACCCAGGGGCCCTGACAGGCGTTTTACAGATCCAAAGAGTGTTCACCCATGGGTCTAGAGTACTACCCAAGTTAGAATTTCATCCTGGTAGACTGCTTCTGAGCACAAATATATTCTGAAACCTCTGAAAGGGAGCTAATCACTTCGGAAGTCACAGAGCCTCCATTCATGATATCAGAGGAGCCCGAAAAAAAGAAAAAAATGAGGCCCTGGGGAATGGCAGAGAATTTTCTCATTCTTTTCAAATGGCAAATTTATACATGTGAAAAGTTTAAAATGACATGCCAAATAAATCACAAGTAGTCATAATTTAACCAACCACTTTTATTATGAAACAATAAAATGTGTGAAGTCCGTACCACTGAGGGAGATGCTAGGTCACTTGGCCCTGTGCAATTAGGGGTTTGATATTTTCTTCATATCCTAAGTTGCCATGGCATATTGCTTGCTTTGTGGTTTAGATAATGCAGACCTGGCTGTTTCCATTGTGGCAAGAGAGTCGATTTGCTGTTAAGAAACCCAGGATATTTCTAGGAAAATTCCACTCTAAAAGACTTTATCGACTCTCATTCCTGACATGTGGGCAGGTGATTGTCTAAACCACTAAGGAATGGTGCTGGAAGTAAACAGCTAATTAATTAAAGAAAACCTCCCTCTGCACCCCAACTCTGACAATGCCCTGCGATTGAGAAACACACACACACTCCCTCACACATATTTTTAACAATGCTTCCGGGTGACAGGATCCTCTAGTCCACCTGTCTTTGCTAATTCACGTGAACGAACCTGAAACCCCATTACCCTTCCTTTCAAGTCTGGGTGACCTCAACCCTTACACTCTTCTAAGCAACATTCACTTTAACTTAATATTCCCGTGCTTTCGGGAACAACATTTAAAAATAAACCATTTTGGCATACTGTCAAAGTCTTGTCTAAATTCCTTCATGACAACCACCCTCAGTGAGATTTTTGAAACCAAAGGGAAGTTGGGGGCAGGGACAAAAGGAGGCCTCATTTCGAGTTATAATTTCAGACCATGTCAAATGACAGTGTGCACTCAAATACCCCTGCACATTTAGTTCCCTTGTGTGCATTTGGGACATCCTCACTCCACCCCTTAACTCTTTGTGTGTTCCTTTTGTCTTCTCCATGGAGGGTTTGGTCCCCTGGGTTGGTGGGGAAGAGGTATTGAAATAATTCTAGGGCACCTTTTGGCATCTTGGCCGGACGGCCCACTGGACAGAGAAGAGCTCGGGAGGGAAGGGGACTCAGGCAAGTGTTAAAATGAAGTCCCAGTCCTTCGTAGTTATCGCTGCAAAACAATCCTGTCTGCCCCATTCCTATCAACAACCTGCTATCCTTGGTCTGTTGCTAAGAGACCAGCCTGTTGTTTACAAGATCCTCAGTGGCGTTGACTTCCATAATTTATAATTTATTATCTTAGTGTCAAAACTTGTGTTGGTTTTTATTTTATTTCGCCATAGATCCAATAATGGTGAGATACAACAAAGGTCGCGCATCTGCCAGTGCGCCGTTGCTGCTCCGACAGCCTCCCTCGCCACCCCTAAGTTTAGGTGCTGTGGAAGAAAATGCTATTATAAACTGAAGATGAATATCATTTTTTGTCCATTAACTTCATGCATTATATGACTGCTCAGGTCAATGGATTCCCTCAAGATTTGCTCACTCTTGAAAGCGTGTTTCTGTCCATCCACGAAGGAAATGAATTGAAATGATTTCAATTATCACAAGAAAGGAGTTGAGTTGAGTCTCGTTGCCGTACTCTTCAGCTCCTAATGGTCCAACTCAGCGATCCTCTATTCCACAAGTTCAGGGCCACAGACATTTAACCAGCACTGAAGATGCCTCCTGAGCCATTATAGGGCATTGTTTGTACACAAAACTACCTTGCGGAGATACCCTCTACTTAGAGTAATTCACTCAATTCAGAAATAAAGTGATGGCATAGAAGAAAAGCTTATTTAAGTAAAATAGCTCAGTTGCAATATATCAGCTTAAAGAAGAAGAAACAGTAAGTTTGTTAATGACCATCATTCACATTTATTGTACTATGCACAGGGCTAAGCACTTAACCTGGAGTGACTTATAGAAAGCTCCTGACAAATCTAGGAGTAAAATTCTAGTGTTAGCTTCCTTTCATAGACCATAAAATCAGGGCTTTGTTTCCTTAAATAAGGTGCCCCAAAACGTCCAGCTATTAAATGGCAGGATCGAACCCTGGATGAGTGACTCTAGAGGAGTTCATTATTCTCATAGAAATTATATATGTACTATATGCACACACAAACACATATATACACAATAGAATCCCTGTAAGTACCACCCAAGGAATATAACAAACTGGTCAACATATAGGGGTGGTCAACATAAAGAACTAAGCCTACTGTACTAATGATAAGTAGATGTGGTACATGTCTGGTTTATGAAAATTAGGTCCACTTACAGAGGTGGTCAATGGAGGGAAGTGGCTGGTCAGTGTGAAGGTTCTACTGTCCATCAACCTGGTCTATGAAGTTCATTGTCTGTTGAACAATAGCCCTACATGTATTTGATGGAGCAGGGATATTAACAGAGGCTCCAAAATCTTATCCACACATTATCTTTTGTGGCAGAGTCTTCATAATATCTTAGAAACCACCGAGCATGAGAAATTTCTAGGAAGGGTATCTTATTTTCCCCATCTGAGGACCTGGCAAATTCTAATGACATTTTACTGGGAATTAAATTTGTTGTTTTCCAGAAAATAATTATGGTAATAATACACACCAGCATTTTTCACCACTTGATTCCTGCCTGCTCCCTGGCAAGGATCAGGGCCAGGAAAAAATACCCATGAGGATCTCCTGAACCCTCTATGGTTGGAGTTGGCAGCCTCTTTTTCACTGCTGTGACAGAAAGAGATGAATAAACAAGTTAGAAACCATAGACCATCAAAGAAGCATGATGAGTTGATGACTTAGCCATTTTCCAAACCTGTCTATGTGCTTTTCTTTCCCCAAGCGGGGTGCTGTTCCCATTCACAAGTCCAGAGTCATGAACCAGAACCCACAGGTATACTCACCCACTTTATTGAGGGGTGGTGTGCATGTCTTCAGTTCATTTTCTGAGATCACCTCTCTGACATCAGAACCTTCCTGAAGCCACTGATGGGCTTTTATTTATCTTGGTAGCTGCTTGAAGTATGTTGACATCTACTTTGGATTAAGAATCAGAAATTTGAGGTTCAATTTCTCATCTCCCACTTAACAGCCTTGTAAACTAAGGCAGGTCTTTTAAACTCCTAGGCTTCTAGTTTCTACATTAGTAAAACCAGGAATTATAACACTATCTTCTTCACAAGGAGGAGATGACCAAAAGTAAATAATGCAACACAAAATCGGAGAGGAAGGAACTAAACAAAAGTGATGAACATCATAAGGTGAAGTATCTGACAAATAGTAGTCTCTCTCTCAGCTAGGGTCACAGGGACATGCAAGCTTCCCCAACACCTCTAGTTTTTGGCTTCCTTTTTGTCTCTCTCAATGTTCTTCTTACTCTTCATTCCAGGACTGTCTTCCTCCAGCACCCATTACATACTGAAGTTCCTTAAAGTTTACCATCAACTGTTTAAAAATATCATGTTAATTATTTGTAGTGTCTCCTGGTGATCCATCTGCTCCTAGGTTGCACTAACCACTCATGGTAATGAATCCCAGATGCAGGGCCTTTGCAACACTGTATGTGGTAGTTGTCCTGAAATTTGGTTATTTCACAGAGCCTTCAAAGTAATACGTTCTAACTGACTTATTTTTATTATATCTTCCTATAACACTCCCCAAATCCTTATTCCACTGTGATGTCCTTTGAGTAATGGCATCACAACACACTCGATGCCCTATTGGGAACCCATACCCAGACATCTTCAGCATCTCCCCCCCAACATCAGTCCACCCCACTATCTATAAGGTTCCTAGATTCTACCGTTTCAATTATTTTCTCATTTGTTCAATTTCTTCAACCCACCACAATTTTCCACCACTCACATAGTCAGACCACATTGTCTTTTTTACTAGACTTCTGCAACAAAGTCTTAATTCATCGCCCTACTTATAATATTTCACCATTCCCAACTATCCTCTGCCTCATAGCCAAGATGATTTTTCTAAAACACAAACTTTATCATGCCACTTTTCTACATGAGATTTCACAATAGTCCCCTTGCTGATTTGGGGTAATGCTCAAAAGCCTCTGCATAATTCACAAAGATCTTGGTCTGAGTTCTAAATAACTCCAGGTCTCTTTCATCATTAGTATTTTCTTTTTAAATTTGAGACAGTCTCTTTTGTTGCCCCAGGTAGAGTACAGTGGTGTTGTAGCTCACAGCAACCTCAAATTCTTGAGCACTAGTGATTCTCTTGCCTCAGCCTTCTGAGTATGAGACTACAGGCAACTGCCGCAATGTTTGTGCTAATTTTTCTAATTTTTTTTTAGTAGAGTCATGGTCTCACTCTTATTTAGGCTGGTGTTGAGCTATGGAGCTCAAGCAATCCGCTCACCTCAGCCTTCCAGCATGCTAGGATTAGAGGTGTGAGCCACTGTACCCAGCCTAACTTCTGGTTTCTGTCTTGTGCCGCTGGGCCTCATGGCCATACTGAATTCATCTTAGTTCCAGCATTGGTCTCTGCTCTTCCTAGGTCTTAACATACACAGCTCATTTTCCAATCCTATAGAACTACCTATCAACCTTGAGATGTTGGCATGCAGTTTACTTCTTAGGGAGTTCCTTCTTCCTTGTCCCAATGGCCTGAAAAAGAAGCATGACATGTATGGAAATATGAATTTTTGAACAAATTATTCAGGACATCCTTTTTTCTTGAGATCAAGTACAGGATTAACTTAGTAGAACTTTGCTTTTAAAAATGGTACAACAGTCTTTTCCCACAACAGTCTAGTTTTTCATTCTTCTTGAATATCCCTGAGTTCACACCTTCAGAAATGTAATTGTTTTCTCTTTCAGGCTTAAGTCAGGCCTTTTTCCAAAGAGATAGTCTATATCCTGACATGGCAGTGAGAAACTTGGAGGTCCTATTTCTATCTTCAAGGTTTTGCTTGTAGAAAACATATATGATTGGTCAATACAAGTGGAGCTTTTAAATTTATGTCACATTGTCATAGTAGGCAAAGATGTATTCTAAGCTATTCTTTCACTGACCACACATGCTTCCTCTCTTTCAAACGCACTTTCGATAGTAAGGATAAATTTTGAGTCATTCCCCCTAAAAAATTAGAATCCTTCCAAGGAAAATAATTTCTTCATTGCTTTCTTTCGTTTCTTTCTTTCTTTTTTATTTTTTTAAACTTTTTAGCCAGACAAACTGCATTTTAGCATCATTTGTTCTGGTTTTTGCAATTCTAGACCCTTGTACCAGAGCAAGCAAATCCTATCCCTTTGATCTTCGCAATTCTTCAATTATCTTTCTGGTTGCCTTCTGTTGTCATTTAGAGTAAATGCATACATTTTGTCTTTATATCAGCCCGTGAAAGGTAATCACACCCTTCTTTTGATTATTTTTGGGTCGCTTGGCTTCACACCTTCTAGTTTACTTGCATTCATCTCATACCACACAGTCAAGATTTCTGCAGCTCAGTTCAGGCACAGTCTGCAATACCAGAGAACTGCAAAGCAAGAAAAGTCCACCTTTGGGCGCAGGAACTCATAGTCCTTCTCTCTCCTCCAGAATGCACAATGACCTGGACATTACTCCAGGTCACCTCCTTTAAAAATACCAAATTTCCTGCTGTAAGAGAAAAGAAACAAACAACAACAAAACTTAACCATACCATGTTTGAAAGCTCATTTTCTTTTGGCCAAATTTCTTTTCTTTTTGTTTTTTGTTTTTTGAAACAGAGTCTCACTTTGTTATCCTCGGTAGAGTACCATGACGTCATAGGTCCAGCGATTCTCTTACCTCAGATTCCCAAGTAGCTGAGACTACAGGGGCCCACTATGACACTTGGCTATTTTTTTTTCTTTTTGTTTAGCAGACCCAGCACCTCCAGCCAATGCATTAACTCAAATCCAATAGTCCTGTCCTGCCAGTAAATTATACTGAAACCTAAGCACCAACTGTTGGTCATTCTTATCTCAAATTTTCTTCTCCCATTTCTACTTTCCCTAAAAGTACTGTGCTTTCAACAGTTATTATGGTCTTCAATTCTGAACAATCTGTAGTCAAACCCCTTCTGATATTAAAAAAATACCGAAAACTCGATGGAACTTTACCCTGGAAGTGAGAACAATGTCACCTACAAATTGTACCCTCATATTAATTTGAAAAAGGAAAAAAAATACTCAAAAAAAAATACCAAAGACTCTACAATCCCTGCACCTTCTCAAACTACTCTTTTGCAACACCTTTGATCTGGACTTGAGGGAAACACATAATTTGTTGCATTCTTTTACTTCTTAAATGAAGAGAAAGAATGAGAAATGTACCTGTGTCTCACTCCACCAACATGACATACTTTTCCCAGGGCTCACTCTGCCCCAATGGGGCAGTTTTTCAGACACCTCATTAACGGTCCAGGCAGATGCAGGAGCATGTGCCTTTTAAATAAGATTGGATGAAACAAGGGCCAGTGCATACAAATGAGCACACAATTTACTCTCAGGTAACGTTGGGTCCACTTCCTCCCCTGTGGCTGGCTGGGCTTACCCTTACCCATTCCCTGTGCCTCAGCTTTTTCATCTGTCAAATGGGTATAAAACATTCTTTCAGTCTTCTCTGAAGGTAAATGTGAGAATGCCTCCAGAAGATTTTTCTAAACTCTAAAGTGCTATATAAACAAATCTGATTGCTTATGGTGACCTAAAAAAGGAAAACCTAATATCTGAGGTTGATGAAATTTTTAATATAACTGATTATAGATAATCAATATATAGTTAGTTCAACTTGTTCAACTAAAATGGAGAGGAAATTGGCCAAAAGACATTGGATGCCCATAGTTCAGTGATTAGGACACCTGACCCATGCTCTGGGGCTGATAGGTTCGAACCCTGCCTGGGTCTGATAAACAAAAAGAGAAAAAAAAAAAAATAGCCAAGTGTCATAGTGGGCCCCTGTAGTCTCAGCTACTTGGGAATCTGAGGTAAGAGAATCGCTGGAGCCTATGACGTCATGGTACTCTACCGAGGATAACAAAGTGAGACTCTGTCTCAAAAAACAAAAAGAAAAGAAATTTGGCCAAAACAAAATGAGCTTTCAAACATGGTATGGTTAAGTTGTGTTGTTGTTTGTTTCTTTTCTCTTACAACAGGAAATTCGGTATATTTAAAGAGTCAGTCATTGGGAACCAAGCCTTGAGCTGGTCAGTGGTAACTGCAGCGCCATTGTGGGAAATGAGAGGCAACCACATTCTCCAAGAACTCACAGGGGAGCTGAGGCTGTCATGTGACATGAAACAAGTGCAGCTGACCGAATGCAGGGTACGGTTTGGTTAGCACCCAGCGGAGGTGGAAAGATGAAGACCAGAGGCTTTGAAGGCAGCGCAGAAAGTCTGGGAGGAGTTGAATGTTGTGCCATCTGGGTGCACCAGGGTCACAACAGGCAGAGAGGAGAGCACATAGTAGGCTTTCCTGTGGGAGACCTCCAGACAGAATTAGGGGACGTGGGGAAGAGTATTTATAGGGAGACTGGTAAACAGATAAATGGGTAATGAAAGTGGTTGGGCTCTGCAAAGTGAAATAGCACTGCAGCTTAAATCTGGCATGTTGGGGACAAGGGGATAGGAGGGATTGGAAGGTGGAGATGCATAGAAAGGTCACCTTGGAAATACATCAAGGCCTTCTTCTTTAAATTAAATTTAATTTTCAATGAAAGTTAAATTAAAAACTATCATTATGCTAGGATTTCTGGCCCCTCTTCCTGGAAAGCCCTGCCTATGTCTCTGCCCTGCTAACGCCTTGGCTCTTCTCTGGTCTTGGGAAGAAGTTGCCTTCTCCACCTGCCCTACTCCAACCCATCTCCTTTTCATCCAGGCGGGTTGGCCAGAGTGGCCTGAACTTGGCCTTATCGAAGAAACATTTTCTTTACAATTTCTTCCTCCCTTCTGACTCTCCTCATTCCTTTGACTTTATGAAAACCCTCATTTTTTTATATTCAGAGGCCCATTATGTGTACCCTATCCCATACACACCTCCCCCAAAGACTGAGGACCCACCCCAGGGTTCTCAGATAACGCCCTGTAGGTCCTCAGGCTGTGGGGAGATGCCTCTGTGTTTTCATCAGCTTCTTTATTCAGTGAGGTTAAGAAAGCTAGGGCAGGCTATACCAACAATTCCCCTGGTTTCAACACAAAATATGGTCAGTTTAAATGGCCTAATTGTCCTGGCTAAATGGCTTTCCCCTGGGATCACTGAAAATGCTCTTTTAGCCTGATGAACCATTCTCGGCCTCCAGGCCCCCAGGGTTCCCATGGGCTGATGGTGGGAGTCCATTAGCCACCTCACCTCCTGACCTTCCTGGTCTCACCTGGGCCCTTCTCACCTGTGCCTCAGCTTCCTGGTCTCAAGGGGTCTGTGCTGGAAGCTCTCTAAGCTCAAGCAAGAGACGGTGAGATTCAAGCAATTGTCTTACTTACTGCAATGAGCCTTGCTGCTAACAGAACGCAGGGAGGGTTTGGTGTGCATATGCCAGAAGGAGAGAAATGGAAACACAATGATACAATGTAACACAGCAGGGAGAAAAGAATAAATGCTTGAATATCTGATGTTCCTGGTTAAGGGACAAATGATATTAATTCAACGTGTCACATGGTCTGTCCTGACTTGAGTTGTCCTCATCTATGGGCTAGAGATACAAATCCACACCTCCCAGTGCTGCCCTGAGGTCAGAATTGATGTGTGTGCAGCACGTGGCATAGTGCCTACTATGTGGCCCCCAAATAGGTACCTAGTGTAGTGGTGGGTATTATCCTACGGAGTAGTACAAGTGCCTTTAAAAGCTGAGGGTCCTAATTTTTATTAGGAACTCACATCTAAAAATGGTGGGGCTGCATTCTCCAAGCCTGTCAGAAGTGGCATGCTCCAATGTTTACCTTTTGGACACTGCACCGAACTGAATGGCTTAGGGGACACGGTGAACTCTTTTTCTGGGTTAATATACACTGCGTGGAAAGGAAGAATTCCATCCTCAAAGGGGAGAGAGTTTGCTGACAATGGTCACTGCTAGAAAATGTTGTGTCACTCCCTGGATGAGAAAGGAACAAGGGGAGAGATGAAGTAATTCACGGTGCACTTTGACCCCAGTGGAGCAGCAGTAAACCCACTCTCGTCCACGTCCCTCCCCTTCCAGCACTAACTGCAGCTCGTAAGAACTGACCGTGCTTATGAGTGATCTATACAAACGCAGCACTTGATGCATAAGCCGCCACATCAAGTGCAATTTGCTCTGAACTGTATGTGTCTAGTCACTTTAAATAAAGAAATTAGGTGCTTATAGCCAGAAGTATTCATTAAGATTTTAAAGTAGATAAATAAAAGGGAACATTGGTGTCGGGTCATTAAATGAATAAAATGTAAAAAAAGAAAAAGAAAGATAAAGCAAAATTCATATACTTCCTATCAGTCCTCCTCCACCACCCCCCTTTTTTATGAGTCAGAGATGGCATCTCCAGGGAATAGTTATTTCTTACCTCCATGAGCAAGGCAGAGCAGGTCATGGGGGAGGTGAGTGTCCACCGGGGAGAGAGGTGCAGTCCCTGAAGCAGAAGGTGTGGCTCCATCACCTGTAATTCCCAACAGAGAACGAACTCACAGGCTATAGATTAAACACTGTTTATTGGGTAAGGAGAATAGTGGGGGTAAAGAGAACCCACACAATGTGAGTCCTCAGAAGTTAAAAAGGCCAGAGCACAAACACATCTGCACCATTACAGTCTGACTTTTTATAAGCACCATTTGGAGTCTGAGGAAGTGAGAGACAGGGTGGGGGCCGAGCCTGTGTTAGCAAACTCTTCAGTGAAATGGGAAAAGACAGGTTAATGGTTAGTTGTCTCTGCGTGGGCGGCTGCAGGTGGAAGGGCGATGTGCGGAGACGGTAGAGTTTCAACATCAGTTGAAAAACACAGGCCACACAAGCTCTCCCCAGACCAGCTGATTTCCCCCTAGTGAATTCAACAGGGAAAAGGGATTTGGAGGCAAGATCTCATTACTAATTTTGTTAAAAACCCACCTGCGGACACAGTAAGAGAAATAGTCCCTGGGATCTGTGGGGGGAGGGGGACTGTGTGCTCAGGTGTAGACAGTTCTTTACCTAATCAGGTGCTTGACTTCAGCGCCCCTGGTAAAGTGTGAGTTTTTGTAGATGAAATGAATAGGATGCAGCTAGAAACACAACCCTGAGCTTCCAATGACCCCCCCCCCGCCCCAGTTCAGCTCACAATAGTGATGTGGGTCATTAGCAAGCAGCAATTGTGAAGGATGAAATGGCATTGTAGCCAGAGGCAAGTAAACATGGAAGGTTCTTTTCTCTCCCTTATCTATGTTTAGATTTGGGGTCCTGCATATGTTGAAACTGTCTGTCTGTGGAATTTATTGCCTCTTGATATTTGAAAAGTTCAGAGGTTTCCGGATTCAGGTGAGGCTTGATCCAGAGGCTCAGTGATGTCACCCTGTTTTTCTGGGTATCTTCATTCTGCCTCCATTTGTGCTGGCCCTGGCCTCAATGAACTCTATGCAGTGTCTTCCAGGAAATGCCCAGTTCTCCTTTCCCTACAGCAAATGATCATCATAGCTTTCCTTCTCACATCTTCCCATCAGTCCAGCCACAGAAAACAGAGGGTCTACTTCACTGCCTCCTTCTGGGACCCAACCTCCAAGGTGGTGCCCAGTGATCCTTACTTCTTGCTATGCACATCCTTGTGTAATATCCTCTCAGGTGTGGGCCAGCCTTAATTATTGAGATGTCATGTCCCAGATTAGGTCATGATAGATGGTGACCTGACTTGCACTCTTATATACCTTTTCCGTTGTGTCTCACTCGCTGGCTCTGAATAAGCAAACTGTGGTGTTAGGAGAAGCTCACGTAACAAGAAACTGAGGACAGTCTTTGGACAGTAACCAGTGAGAAACAAGGAACTGAGTCCTCCAACAGCATCGTGAGAGAGCTGGAAGGACCACCTTTCTCAGTCACCCCTGGACACAGACTCAGGCACAGCTATATTTCAATGGTAGCCCCGTGAGAGACCCAGACCCAGACATAGAAGTCCCAGCTACACAATGCAGGCTTGCTGACCCACAGATCTCATCTCGTGAGATAATAAATGTTTGTTGTTTGAATTCAAAATATCTTGGGGTAAATGTTATGCACACAATAAATACATTCCCATGGAAAAGAAAAGATGTTTCTTTTTCTCAGAAGTTCTGACTAATACATTCTTGATTATCATTGGCTCTGAACATTATGCGTACATCCCTAAACCAAGGGCGACATTCAATTGTTCTCAGGGTGTAGACCTGATGAATGGAATACCAAGTTTAAAGCAGTTCAAAGAGAAGTGGAGAGAGCATTGGATTTGGGGACAGCTGACCTGGGCTCACCAGCTGACATCATGCAAAATTGCTCAGGGCACTCAGGTTCTTTTTGTCATCAGTAGTATAGAAAACAAAACCAAACTTGAAGGGTTGTTAAGGGAAAAAGAGAGAGAGAAAAAAGGGGGGGTTGAGAGAGGGAGAGCACAGCTCTTTGTAGGTCTTTCTTCATAGACTCTCACACTGTCTGGCTCCCGTGTAGACATGAACATTACCCTTGATCATGTTACTCCCCAGACTGTGCTGGGAAGGGAGGTGGAGGAAGATGAAAACTAAGGGTTTACTTTGAGTCTGCAGCTTTTCAGTGGTCCATGGGCAATGTGTTTATCTCATGCTTGAGCTTAAATTATTTTAAACATTCCCATTGTCTTAATAACAAAATCCAGGATGCCATGATCTGGCCTTCTTGCTCACCAGCTTCATTCTCCATCACTCCTCCCAATGTGTTTATCCTCCCTGGCGTGTTAGTTTCTGCAACACAGCATAACCTGTCTTGATGGAAGCAGTGTCTGAATTTTCACAGTTACCTAAGATTACCTAAGATTGCCACCAACTGGAGTGTCCTCTCTCCTTGACTACCTTTGTATTCTCCCTGCCTTCTTTATCTCTCCCTCTCTCTCTCTCTCTCTCCAGCTCACCCTCCTTAACACCAAACTGATCAACCACTGATCTTTTCACTGTCTCCACATTTGGGGCTTTTCCAGAATGTCACATGGTTGGAATTAGGCAGCATGTAGCCTCTTTGGCTTCTTTCACTTAGTAACACGCATGGAAGTCCTCCATGTCATGAAGTTATAAGGTTCTTCCACATCTTGGCACCATCGTCCATTTATTTTTATTATAATAGAATAATATTCTATTATATGGATGGGCTCCAGTTTGCCAACTTACTACCTGAAAGACATTTTGATTACATATATTTATTGTTAATTCAATAAATTGTGACCTTATTGTTAATTCAGTAGTTGTGAACTTGTGTTCACATACAAACCTGAGTATAGATTTTCATTTGCCTCTCTTTCAAAATTCAGATTAAATTCCACTTCCTCTAGGAAACATTGCCTTATTCCCTAGAACCCAGAACATTGGCCTTCACCTGTTCCCAGTCTCCCATTGTAGCTGTATTGTCAGGGCACTCAAAATTACACCCGTTTGTGTGCTGGCCACCCATGACAGTGTGGGCTCTGAAATTAGAGAGAACATTTATCTTAGATTTCACAACACCTACATTAAGTGGTCAATATGTATTTATTAAACTGAAATTTTAATTGTATTCTCTTTGCTAGATGTCAGTTCACCATTTTTTATCCAGCACCTGTGAATAGGGAATCATTAAAGTTCTGAGGTATCAAATGAGAAGCAATGTCTAAGTCGGTGATTTTCAACAGGTGCACTGTGGCACACAAGTGTGCCATGAGAGGGTCATAGGTGTGCTTTGAAAATTTGTAAAGATCATTACTTAAATTATTTTTGAGAGAAGTTTAAGGCACAGTAAGTATATTCTTTTTTTTTTAGTCTTTTTTTTTATTGACATAATTTAAGTATGCCATGGAAATTTAACTATAAGTTCAAGTGTGCCGTGAGATAAAAATGGTCGAAAAACACTGGTCTAAGTGATCTCTTGTGGGCCATGTTTTCTGGGTTATGATATAAGTTAAACATAAATTGTTGGTGAGGAAAGACATGGTGTCAAATTCTTAATGGGTTCAGAAATGAGGCCTTTAAAGGTCTGGCTCTTACTCCCTTACAGACTGCATGGAAAAAAACCTGGGCCCTGCCCTGATCACACCCATGTCAATTTATAACGGAGAAACGCTATAATAAAAGCTACTAGAACTATACCTTGGTGTTAGTTACGCAAAGAGCAAGTTGGCACCTTAGGATTCTGAGAAAGATCCAGAAGCAGCAGAAAAGATAAAGAGAATAATAAAACACTTTAAAAACCTAGTGTATAGATATTAGGGATGTAACACAAATTGGATTCTGAGTTTCACGATAGCCCAAGCAAAGAGGGAAACATGATGAATTATAATCTATGATGATTCCTGGATCAAAGAGGAAAATGCCTGTAAGAAGGCTTTGTATTCCCTCTTTGAGCCTGGGCACACGTTCTGCCTCACTGCCAGGGGATCTTCACAAATGGAACACTATATCATCACTTGCAGTTCTCACTCTAACTGCAACTAGCCATACAGAGCCATGGTTTTCTCATATCACTCTTTAGTGTGGGCAGATGGAAAGCTACAGCACAAGGACTGTTTCTGGAGGCCCAGGTTCTGGCTATGAGAATAAACAGACCCTATGAGGGTCCTATCAGCTCCCACTGCATTTGGACACTACCTAGCCTGTGGAAAGCTGGACCCTCAGCTCCCACTGCATTTGGACACTACCTAACCTGTGGAAAGGTACCAGAAACCCACATCCACATTACAGGGCTATGTCTGGCCAGCAGTGGGAGCTTGGGTAGCCCCACTCCTACCCCGCTTCAGGGACCTCACTTTCATCATTGGACATTGGACAATGGGGTCATCTCATCCTAGTGCTTCCTGTTTTTCTGGGTGCGAGAGTAATCAAACCACATGTTTTGTGCTCAACTAATCAGAGAATGAAATAACCTAGAACTTTCCACAAGTTGATTTTTTAAGCAAAAATATGTGTCAGTAGTGGGAAATGAAGGGGGGGCAGTAAAGGAATGGGTCCATGATGATGTTTTATAAGGAGAAGAAAGACTAGAAGGGGAAGGGGAGACATCACTTTAGACCCTGCCCTGTGCCCCTGTATATCCATTTATCTATATCCTGCATACCTATAGATGTGTCTGTCTACACATCCTTCTATCTATCTTATCTAATTACATAACGGCAGTGGTCTGAAGAGGATTCTCTTTTTGTCATAGATAAAGAGACTGAGCTCAGTGTGGGATGAATCACATAGCTATGTGAAAGAATCAAATTAAATTTATATCAGTCTGACTCTAGAAAATTCCTGAGATTTCTCTGCTCCATCATCTTGCCTGTGAACACTTTGATGAAAATG
>CAUYON010127082.1:0-16183 GCA_963573935.1 Arctocebus calabarensis | reverse complement strand
GCAGTGGCATCATAGCTCACAGCAACCTCCAATTCCTGGGCTCAAGCGAGTCTCCTGCCTCTGCCTCCCAAGTAGCTGGGACTACAGGCACCCACCACAACGCCCGGCCATTTTTTGGTTGCAGCCGTCATTGTTGTTTGGTGGGCCCAGGCTGGATTCAAACCCGCCAGCTCAGGTGTACGTAGCTGGCACCTTAGCCCGCTGAGCCACAGGCACTGAGCTTCTCTTTTTTTTTTTTTAAGATAGAGTCTCACTATGTCACCCATGCTAGAGTGCTGTGGTATCAGCCTAGCTCAAAGCAACCTCAACCTGAGGTAGTGATTCTCCTACCTCAGGCTCCTGAGTAGTTTGGATTACAGGCACCTGCCACACACCAAATTAATTATTCTATTTTTATTTTTTATTTATTTTTATTTTTTTTTTGAGATAGAGCCTCAAGCTGTCATCCCGGATAGAGTGTTGTGGCATCACAGCTCACAGCAACCTCCAATTTCTGGGCTCAAGCGAGTCTCCTGCCTCTGCCTCCCAAGTAGCTGAGACTACAGGCGCCCGCCACAATGCCCGGCCATTTTTTTGTTGCAGCCAGGCTGTATTTGAACCTGCCAGCTCAGGTGTATGTGTCTGGCACTTTAGCCTGTTGAGCCACAGGCGCCCAGCCAATTTTTCTATTTTTAGTACAGACAGGTCTCACTATTGCTCAGGCTGGTCTAGAACTCCTGAGCTCAGGCAATCTACCTGCTTCAGACTCCCATCCCAGAGTGCTAGGATTGCAGGCGTGAGACACCACCTTGCCCGGCCTACTTTTTTTTTTTTTCTTCTTTGAGGCAGTGTCTTATCTGTTGCCTTGGGTAGAGTGCTGTGGCATCATAGCTCACAGTAACCTCAAACTCCTGGGCTTGAGCAATCCTCTTGCCTCAGCCTCCTGAGAGCCATATAGGCACCTACCACTACACTTGGCTAGTTTTTCTACTTTGAGTAATGACAGGGTCTTGCTTTTGCTCAGACTAGTCTTGAACTCCTGAGCTAAAGCAATCTACCTGGTTTGGCCTCCCAGAGTCCAGACCAGCTGGAACCAGCTGGGATTTCAGGGGTGAGCCACAACACCTGGCCTGGAAATAATACTTTTATAGTTTGTCTTGACTTTTTTTTTTTTTGTAGAGACAGAGTCTCATTTTATCGCCCTCGGTAGAATGCCATGGTGTCACACAGCTCACAGCAACCTCCAACTCCTGGGTGTAGGCGATTCTCTTGCCTCAGCCTCCCAAGTAGCTGGGACTACAGGGTCCCACCACAACTTGCAGCTATCTTTCTGTTTTGCAGTTTGGCCAGGGCTGGGTTTGAACCCGCCACCTTCAGCATATGGGGCCTGCGACCTACTCGATGAGCCACAGGCGCCGCATTTTGTTTTGTTTTGTTTTGGCAGCTTTTGGCTGGGGCTGGGTTTGAACCTGCCACCTCTGGTATATGGGGCCAGAGCTCTCCTCCTTGAGTCACAGGCGCTGCCTCTGTCTTGACTTTTGATATCTTGCTTGTCATTATTATCTGTTGCCTTTCTTTCTTTCTTTCTTTTTTTTGAGTTGACTCTCACTCTGTTGCCTCAGGCTAGAGTTCAGAGGTGTCAGCCTAGCTCACAGCAACCTCTATTGTTTTTCTGTTAGAAGATCTGAAGGGTTAGGGCTAGGGTTATACCACCACCTTTTCCCTTCTTCTACCAAGGGGGAATCTAATAATTAATGGTGGAATCAATGTGTCTGTATTGTGACTGTGAATATTACAGCTGAGAGGAGTGAGATGAACATTGAACAGCAATTGTGCTTCCTTTCTGGTAGAGCTATTTTGGGGGATTTTCCTCATCTGTGTCAGCTTCTCAATTCAACTTTCTATGTGGTGAAATTCAATCATGTGCAGTACGGCTCAGTGCCTGTAGCTCAGCAGCTAGGGCGCCAGCCACATGCACCGGAGCTGGCGGGTTCGAATCTAGCCCGGGCCTGCCAGACAACAATGACAACTACAACCAAATATAGCTGGGCATTATAGCGGGCACCTGTAGTCCCAGCTACTTGGGAGGCTGAGGGAAGAGAATTGCTTAAGACCAAGAGTTTGAGGTTGCTGTGAGCTGTGACCCCATGGCACTCTACCAAGGGTGACATAATAAGACTCTATCTAAAAAAAAAAAAAAAATCATATTCAGTATTTTTCTGGAGTCTTTTGGAAATCTATTCCACTTGAGTCTGAGTGCTCCCTACTGACAGGGATTTTTTGGATTTTATCTTGGCATTTGTCTTCATCACCCTTTTAACCATGTATTTCCTCCCTGGGTCCTCCTGCAACCCATTTGCCCCAATTTTCTTTCTTCTCCACAGCACAAAATTGCCATAAATTTTCATTTCTTTTTCTTTCTTTTTTTATTTTTATTTTTTTTGCAGTTTTTTGGCCAGGGCTGGGTTTGAACCCACCACCTCCACCATATGGGGCTGACGCCCTACTCCTTTGAGCCACAGGTGTCACCCTATTTTTTTTTGAGACTGAGTCTGCCCTCGGTAGACTGCTGTGATGTCACAGCTTACAGCAACCTCCAACTCTTGGGTTTAAGTGATTCTCTTGCCTCAACCTCCCAAGTAGCTGGCACTACAAGTGCTCACCACAATGCCTAGCTATTTTTTTTTTTTTTTGTAGAGACAGAGTCTCACTTTATAGCCCTTGGTAGAGTGCCGTGGTGTCATACAGCTCACAGCAACCTCCAACTCCTGGCCTTAGGTGATTCTCTTGTCTCTGCCTCCGAGTAGCTGGGACTACAGGTGCCTGCCACAATGCCCGACTATTTTTTTGTTTTGCAGTTCCTCCAAGGCTGGTTTTGAACCTGCCACCTTTGGTATATTGGGCCAGTGCCCTACTTGCTGGGTCACAGGCGCCGCCCTCGCCCAGCTATTTTTTGTTGTAGTTGTTATTATTGTTGTTTGGCAGGCCCAGGCTGGATTCAAACCCGCCAGTCCCAGTGTATGTGGCTGGTACCCTAGCCGCCGAGCTACAGACGTAGAGCCAGATTTGTATTTCATTATGGTTGCTCTCTTCCCCACTCCTGGAGTTCACAAGTGCAGAGATTTGTTTGTTTTGTTCACTGGCAAAACACTAATTTTGAGTGTAATGCTTGGCATGGAAAGGAGGCTCAATACATAGTTGTTAAATGGATTTCCCGTCACACACCTGTGCATTGTTTCTTCGATTTCTAGTCTCCTTTCTTGGTTTTCTCTCTTCTTTGGTAGAACACATCCTCAGTAACTCCCTAAGAAAGGGTGCTTGTGATATCTTTAGATTCTGTAGCTATGTACATATTTACACTCGAGTTTAATGTAGTCTGGCAAATTTCTTCACATGGAAGATGGTACTAAATATTGTGTATCTGTCTCATAAGGTTGTAAAGAAAATTAAGTAAGATAAGTCATATAAATCAGTGGTTCTCAACCAGGGTTAGGGTGCAGGCCACATACACTGGAGCTGGCAGGTTTGAACCCTGCCCAGGCCTGCTGAACAACAATGACAACTACAGCAAAAAACCAGATGGGCATTGTGGTGGGCGCCTGTAGTCCCAGCTACTTGGGATGCTGAAGAAAGAAAATTGCTTAAGCCCAAGAGTTGGAGGTTGCTGGGAGCTGTGACACCACAACACTTTACCAAGGGCAACAGAGTGAGACTCCATCTCAAAAAAAGATAATAAATACAAAAGAATGGTTGTTTATGAGGCAGTTGAATGTAGAGGCTAAGAGCAGGGCATTGGAGGTAGTCAGCTGATTTTGAGTCCTCTGCTCTGTGACCTACTAACTTTACTCACTGAAGCCTTGGTTTCTTCTTTTTTTTTTTTTTTCTGGGGCTGGGTTTGAACCCGCCACCTCCGGTATGTGGGGTCAACGCCCTACTCCTTGAGCCACAGGCGCCACCCTTGGTTTCTTCTTGTAAAAATGAGGAATAGTCATAATACCTACTACTCATGGGGCTGTAGTGTGGCAAAGGCAGATATACGGCTCTTAATATATATTAGGGGTTATTGATGTAAATAATATTATCCAGGTTCCCAAATCTCAAATGTGTCTTAGTATAGTGGCAAGAGCTGAAGTCTACCTAGAACTTGTAATTCTTTTTTTTTTTTTTTTTTTTGAGACAGAGCCTCAAGCTGTCACACTGGATAGAGTGCTGTGGCATTACAGCTCACAGCAACCTCCAATTCCTGGGCTCAAGCGAGTCTCCTGCCTCCGCCTCCCAAGTAGCTGGGACTACAGGCGCCTGCCATAACGCCCGGCCGTTTTTTTTTGGTTGCAGCCGTCATTGTTGTTTGGCGGGTCTGAGCTGCATTCGAACCCACCAGGTCAGGTGTACATGGCTGGCACCTTAGCCCACTAAGCCACAGGTGCCGAGCCAGAACTTGTAATTCTATATGCTAAGAATTTACCCTAAAGAAATAAGTAGTGAAAATCTAATTATATAAAAAACTAAAGGAAATAAAACAGACTTTGTAGAAGAAAATTTATATCCTCAAAGAGGTAGTACAGGCTTGGTGCCTGTGGCTCAAGTGGCTAAGGCGCCAGCCATATATATACCTGAGCTGGTGGGTTTGAATCCAGCCCGGGCCCGCCAAACAACAATGGTGGCTGCAACCAAAAAATAGCCGGGCGTGGTGGTGGGTGCCTGTAGTCCCAGCTACTTGGGAGGTGGAGGCAGGAGACTTGCTTGAGCCCAGGAGTTGGAGATTGCTGTGAGTTATGATGCCACAGCACTCTACCCAGGGCAATAGCTTGAGGTAGTACAGAAAAAAAAGAGGTAGTACAGAAAGAATACCACCATAGCTATATTTTTTTGGCCAGGGCTAGGTTTGAACCTGCCACTTCCGACATATGGGGCCAGTGCCCTACTCCTTGAGCCACAGGCCCCACCCCAATTGCTATTATTTTCAACAACTAATATAATAATAATATAGTTTATAACACATTATTGTAGACTTCTATATTAAAGGATATATTATTATAACTATAATATAGAATTGGTGATAATATACAATAAGAAGCTATAGAATAAAATACTCAGATTTTATTGCAGTAACATTGACACAACATAAAATTAACCATTTTTTAGTGTACAATTCATCAGTATGTAGTATACTCACAGTGCTGTGCAACTACCACCTCTATCTAGTTCTAAAACATTTCTGTCGGCTCAGTGCCTGTGGCTCAACGGGCTAAGGCAGCAGCCACGTACACCTGAGCTGGCGGGTTCGAATCCAGCCCGGGCCCGCCAAACAACGACAGCTGCAACCAAAAAATGGCCGGGCGTTGTGGCAGGCGCCTGTAGAGACTTGCTTGAGCCCAGGAACTGGAGGTTGCTGTGAGCTGTGATGCTACAGCACTCTATCCAGGGTGTCAGTTTGAGGCTCTGTCTCAAAAATAAAAAAAAAAAATTCTGTCACGCTAAATGGGAAGCCCCAGCTGTGTAGAGCCTTCCTCCACTCCTGCCTCCTGGCAGTTGTCACTCTGCTTGTGGTGTCTGTGGCCTTACCTATTCTGGGTCTTTCATATTGAAGGAATCACACAAGAGGGACCTTTTGAGTCTGGCCTCTTTAACTCAGTATGATATCCATCCACGTGTGGCATGTGTCAGGACCTGATTTCTTTTTATGGGTAAGTGGTATTGTATTGTTTGATATGCCACATACCATGTACATATTGATATTTGTCAGTTGATGGACATTTTAGGTTGTCTCTACTTTTTGGCTATTGGGAATAATGGTGCCACAATGAACATTTGTATATAAGCTTTAGCTTAAACACCTGTTTTCACTTCTCTTGAGTATGTAAGAGAAGAGTAAAATTATTGGATCATGCAAAAAAAAAAATAAGTATAGGTATGCTAGGATTTAAGTGCAGGGCCTTGTTCAATGAGGTAAAAAAAAAAAAATCATCAGACCATTTCAGTGTTTAGGAGAACGTTTAGCCTGGGCAACATGGCCAGGCCCGTCTCTAAAAAAGAAATTTTAAAATTAGCTAAGTGTGGTGGTGTGTGTTTATAGTCCTAGCTACTGGGAAGGCTGAGGTGGGGGAATGGCTTGACTCCAGGAGTTTGAGGTTGCAGTAAGCTGTGATAACAGCACTCACTGTAGTCTAGCTCAGGCAACAGAGTGAGATGCCATTTCAAAACAAAGAACAAAAAACCTTGATCAATACATAGATCTATAAACTATGGGATGTTCCTTCACCTGAGTCCTCTTACAACTGAGCAACTTAGCAGAGCTGTGCAAGATACAGGATGATACATTGTTAAGGGTTAAAAAGAAAGTATCAAAAAAGAATGAACAGCCTGAGCTCCTCTTAGGGCTAGGGGTTACATTTGCTTTTTTTCTTTTAAGGAGTATAAACATACGAGATCAGAAAGACTAGAGAGTCAGTCAGGGTCTGTATAACCTAGGGGCTGATGTACAGGTTCTGACACGTCTGTCCTGGAATTGCAGTATCTTGGACAAGTTACAGAATTGCTCTGTGGCTTAGTTTCCTCATCTGAAAAGTGGGAGAACAATAGCAGGGATGCTAGTTTACAGTAAATGAGATGAGTAATGAAAACGCCTCACTTAGTAAGTGGTGAGTAAATGTTAATGGCTATTACTGCTATTCAACAATTCATTATGCTTGGTGTGGTGGCTCACACCTGTCATTCTAGCACTCTGCGAAGCTGAGGCAGGTGGATAGTTTGAGCTTACTGGTTCCAGAACAGCCTGAGCAAAAAGCAAGAAACCATCTCTACTAAAAATAGGAAAACTGAGGCAAGAGGATTGCTTGGGCCCAAAAGTTGGAGGTTGCTGTGAGCTATCACCCCAGGGCACTCTACCCAGGATGACAGCTTGAGTCTCTGTCTCAAAACAAAAAACAATTCATTCCGTCCACCTGGGATTATGGATTCATTTATCCTTCTCTCTACTAAGTTTTTATTTTTTTATAATAAAGATATATTACTCATGGAAATAAAAAAAGAGGGCTATTCAAAAATGTACAAACTGTGCAGATAACAAGGACTATCCTAATTTTGTTTAAAACATTAGCAACGCACAATAACCTGAATGTCGCTGACTTGTACACTTAAAATTGGTTAAGGTGGTAAATTATTATTTTTTTTGAGACAGTGAGAACTATATCGCCCTCAGTAGAGTGCAGTGATGTCACAGCTCACAGCAACCTCCAACTCCTGGGCTTAAGCGATTCTCTTGCCTCAGCCTTGCGAGTAGCTGGGACCACACGCGCCCGCCACAACGCCCGGCTATTTTTGTTGCAGCCATCATTGTTGTTTAGGAAGCCCAGGCCGGGTTCAAACCCAATAGCCCCGGTGTATGTGGCTGGTGCCCTAACCACTGAGCTACAGGCGCCGAGCCTAAGAGATGGTAAATTTTTTGTGTTTTTTTTTTTTTTTGAGACAGACTCTCAATTTGTCGTCCTGGTAAAATGCTCTGGCAATAGGTTACAGCAACCACAAACACCTGGGCTCCAGCGATTCTCTTGCTTCAGCGTCCCAAGTAGCTGGGACTACAGGTGCCGGCTACAACGCTCGGTTGTTTTCAGAGACGGGGGAAAGGCGGGGGTGCTGGTGGTGGTGTCTCGCTCTTGCTCAGGCTGGTCTCGAACCCGTGAGCTCAGGCAATCCCCTCGCCTCGGCCTCCCAGAGTGCCAGCATTACAGGCGTGAGCCACCGCGCGCGGCCTTCATGTGTATTTTATTACAATTTAAAACCTCCAGCACGGACATCAACAGTTACTACAACAAAGAAAAAAAAAAAACCCACAAACATTTATAGACAAAGACAAAACTTCTCAGAGTGTCTCCGGGACTATGAACAGTGAAACAGTGATAGAACCGTCTTGTTTTCTGCCGTGTAAATGTGACTTTACAGCCGAAATTTCCTTCCGCGAAAGCTTGTTAGCTGCGAAACTAGTAATGCTGCATGTCCTGGCGTTTTCACAGGGCTGGCTCTGGCGGCCAGGCCTCGGGTCCGAGCCCAACCCAGCCGCTGCAGCGGGAGTGACCTTGGCGACCCCGCTAATCCTCAGTTTCCCCGTCTGCCAGCCCGGGATGACAGCTCGCCCCCCGCCCCGCCCGGCCCCGCCCCGCGGGCCCCGGGATTGGCTTGCGCGGGGTCCCCCTTCCGGGGGGGGCCGGGTCGCTCCCGCCCGCTGGGTTCCAACCCGGAAATGCAGCTCGGGGCCGCGGTGGAGCGACTACGGGCGCGGCCAATGGACGCGGATGGTGGCGGCCGCGTAGCGGAAGTCCTGCCCAGCGTCAGCGGGGGCGGGGCTGCGCCGAGGGCGGCGGGTGGCGGGTGGCTGGCTGCGGGGCGGGCGCAGGATGAAGGCGGCCATTGCTGGGGCTCTGCTGCGGGGAGGAAGACGCTGAGGAGGCGCTGAGCTTCGCAGAGCTGCGGGGGAGGCACCCGCGCCGATTCGGGGCCCATGGCCAGGACTACCAGCCAGCTGGTGAGTGCGCGGTGGCAGGCTGGGCGCGGCGGCCTCCCAGGTCCGGCGAGACGGGGCGGCTTGGGGTCCCGAGGGCCGGGCGGCGCCTCACCTGTTACCGTGCGGCCCTGCCGTAGACTGCGGGCGCAGGCCGGAGCCTTCGCTCGGGTACTGCGGGGAGCCCAGACCCGGGCTGCGGCTGTTGTCCGCTCGGCCGGGGGCGCTGACAGGCGCGCGGCGGGCGGCGGGGGGGGGGGGCAGGGTGGTGTCACCCAGCCAGGCGGAGTGGAAGTGCCTGGAAAGTTTGTTTTTGCTCGGCGCCGGCTGGGACCGAGCCTCCGAGGTTACTTTTCGGTTATATCTGCGGAGGAACCGCCCTGGGCCTTCACCTGGAACGGGATCCCTCTACCTCTGCCTGCAAGAGAAGCGGAAGGTGCGAGTTTTCGCTGAAAGCGCCTGATGCTCCTAGGCCCGGTTTCCAAGTACTTGATTAGCGTGGTCTGGTAAACACCTTTCACCGCCCGACGATTGGGCATTTGGGTGCTTTTCCTGCCTTGTGGCTCTGGTCAGTTTTGTGGGAAGCCCCTGGGAAGAAGGGCTTGAAAGCATTACTCAGGAAAGTGAAGTTGACAGGTAGGAGGGATTTTTAGGGGAAAAGACCAAAACAAACCACTTGCTGGCTTAAATGTTTTGCTAAAAGTATCACTGATGTATGTTTTTCGCTGTTGCTAAAAGTATCCTTATTGTTTTTATGTTTTCACCCCTTTGAGTTCTGGAGTTCGGGATGATGGTTTAAGAATTTATACCTTGTATGTGATCCCTTAAATGAAGGAAGAGTTAAGAAATTTACTTCTTATTTTTCATAATGTGAGTCTGTGGTAGCAGTTCTTAATCTTTTTGGGGGGGGGCATTAGCCCCTTTGAGAACTGGGGAAAGGTCTGGGCCTTCGGAGAAAAGCATACAGCTACACTGAATTTTATAACTACTTCACTCATCTGTGGGCTGAAAGTTGAGAACCCCTCTTTATGGGGATGGGTGGTAAGTAACCTTAAGACTCAGAAAAGGACTTATCAGTTGAGAGAAATGATGAAAGGGGAAAGGGATGCCTTTTGAGTGTTGCGACAAGTGTGGCTATACCTAGGGCTCAGCTGCAAAAACACAAACCAGGCTGCCTGGTGAACCTCAGCAGAGACTGGGGCTGTTGGTCACGGTGAAGTGTGTAAGTGGACTTGCTCACAGTATTGCTTTTGCATGATAAGGTGTTTATTTGACAGTGTCCTGGAAAAGGAAAAGTACACATTTTCTCATGGCCTTGGCACTTCCACATGACAGACATTTGACATGTGTGGTTTTCTTCACACAAGCTTTTTAATGAAAAAACATTGGAATCCAGTGAGCAAAAATGACTTACAGAAGAAAAGATAGAGTTCTAGGTAAGAAAGTGAGAGGAACTAGGCTTTTGCATCTTTGTCATCTACATTGTCCAGCATGTACGTGTGTGCTATGTTTTCTGTCAGTAACAGCAGAGATAGCACCAGAGTTGGATTTTCACCAGAGGACTGAATTTCAGGTTTCAAATTGGTTTGTGCCTGGACTTCAGGGTGCACTCTGGGCACTGGAGTAGCAGCCCCCTCCCCATTGCTAACTCCAGGGTCTGTTTGGGTATGCAGCCAATAGGGGGTGCTATGCAAGCTGTGTTGGTTGGACTCACTCAGCCCAGTCTGGTTCTAAGTGGGCCAGAGGCTGTCAGTGCCCTTTACTGTGCTGACTTGCTTGAAGGCAGGCACTTTGGTGGGTATACGTTCATATCACGTTGCAAGGTAGATGGCCTTCATATTTTATAGGGGCAGAAGCTGAGGTGGAGAGAGGTTAAGTACCTGCCTCATTAGTTAAGTAGAGGGCAATCAGCAGTGACCCCAGTGTCACTGTTCCTCTTATGTGAGGAACCCCAGAGAGGAGTATCTGCTAGGCAGCTCAGCATGAGGAAGTCCTGGGTGACACTGCCCAGGATGTTTTCCCAGGGGTTGGGCCTGAGTGTGTTGACTATGCCATGCTGGAAGCAAGAGAGATGTCTTCATATGGAAAGACAGTACACTCTTTTTGGGGGGGCAGATGACTGAACTCTGTGACCCCGGGAGCCTGTTTCAGCCTCCTGCTCTCAGAGAGCAGCTGTTAGGGAAGAGGCTCTGTTGACCTTCATAGAGGGCTGATGCTCCTCAATGAGTGAGGCTTGGAATCTTCCCCTTGGGAAAAAAAGACATGTGTAACAATTTGTTAAAGGTAGAATTGGGGGGTTAGGCCGAATGGCTCTCTGCACATTCTAGGGTGGTTCTGTTTTTGCAAGGTGGCTGCATGCCTGGGGGAAGCTGTGGGAAAAGCAGAGAGCATGGAGAAATGTAGCTTTTGATTTTCACACTCTCTTTTGTGAGCTGCTTCTCATGTGGCTGGTCTAGTGAGCAGCATGATGTATTTCTGCCCCTGGTAATGTCCTGACAGCTGGAACCAAGCTGAGTCCAGAGCTGGCAAGTTGAGGTCCTGACCCTAAGAGGTGGAAGTTTAGGTTGGTTCTGTTCTTCTGACATGTGTTGTATGAAGAGGACCCAGCAGCAGAGATGTGGGTCTTTGGGCAGCTCTTCAAGACAAATCTAAGCTGCCTTCACCATAAGTTTGGGGAAAGAAGTAGGTGAGTCCCCCTTTTCAACCTGTGCCCTCATCCCCTGAGCTGGATGTGAGTGCTGGTGGGCAGGTGATTAGCACTGGTGGGGGATGTAGTCAGGCAAGTGGGATGAGCTGGGAGTGCTTCAGAAATGAGGGTGCGGGCAGCTATTCCCTTCTGGAATGATGTGCTTGGAGGAGAGGGCATTTTCCATGGAGATGGACTTTGCCAGGCTTCCATGTGATATTTCAGTTCTGTGAGGAGAGCATGCAGTCGCTACTCAGGGACGCTGGGTGTAGAAATGACTCCCCCAGCAGGTGCAAGGGCTAAGGGCCATATATATGTGTGTGTACCACATGATGACAGGTGGTGATGGGGGTGCACAGTGCAGTTGTTTTGAGGGCAGGTTCAAAGGGCAGTTTGCTGGGAGGACGTGCCAGTGTGGAAACTCTTTAAGTTTTAGACATGGATTGCTCAGGTCTTTTCAGTAGCTTGTTCTTCCATAACTGGATTGCATTCTTCACTACCTCAGGCCATTTTGCCACACGGCACTCTACCGAGGGCATGTAGTCAGACTCTGTCTCAACAAAACAAAACAAAACCCAATTATTTGAATATTGAGAACAGGTCGTATATTCAGGCTCCAGCTGGTAGATCACAGGCAGGGTGCATTTTCTCAAAGAATAAATGAGGAATGTGTTCTGAGGTGTTCTCTTCTCTCAGAAGAAAAAGGCCTGTTTGCATTCATGACTGGGTTCATGATGGTCATTGGGATCTATATTCTGTACCTAATATTGGTTGCATTTATGTAGTTGTACAGTATCTGTTTCTGTTCACTTGCCCCATATTTAAACTAGAATGTTTACTCCAAAAAATTCCAGGTTGTTTTGAATGCGTTAAAGGAATTAAAAGAGTTAAATGAATTCTGGGAGGCCAAGGCTGGTGGTTTGCCTTAGTTCATGAGTTCTAAACCAGCCTAAGCCAGAGTGAGACCCTGCCTCTAAAAGTAGTGGGGGTGGGGTGGGGGGGTTGTGGTGGGCGCCTGTAGTCCCAGCTACTTGGGAGGCTGAGGCAAGAGAATTGGTTGAGCCTGAAAGTCTGAGGTTGCTGTGAGCTATGATGCCATGGCACTCTACCAGGGGAGAAAGAGTGAGAGACTGTCTCAAAAAAAAAAGTTAAATGCATATTCAGCTCATTATAAAGGATTGGCTTTTAGGGGCTTTAAATCCCTTATCAGAGCAACTGATTGTGTTCTGGTTTCTTTTTATTTTTATTTTATTTTATTTTTTGAAACAGAGTCTCACTTTATTGTTCTTGGTAGAGTGCTGTGGCATCATAGCTCATAGCAATCTCAAATTCCTAGGCTAAGAGATCCTCTTGCCCTCAGCCTCCTGAGTAGCTGAGACTAGAGACAGGAATATCACTTTAGCTAAGGCTGATCTCAAACTCCTGGGCTCAGCCAATCTGCCTGCCTCAGCCTCCCAGAGTGCTAGGATTACACGTGAGCCACTGTGCTGGGTCTTCTGGTTTCTGTTTAAATAGTTGAGTTATACATAGGTCCATGGAATCTAGAACTGACAGTACTGCACATTCTGTGTATGAAGAGTATGGATGAGTCTGACATGAGCTGCTCCCTCCTGAGCACAGGCACTGCAGAATAAACGTGTGTAGTTTCCATCTAGAATTTGGCTGTAGGGACTGATGAAGGGGGGCATATAGCTCTTGGATGGCCAGTGACTTCCTTCACTCCACAGACTGGGTTAAGTGCCTTCTGTACCAGTCTCCATGCTGGGGACTGGCCCAATATGTGCTTCAAATCAGCTTGTAGCCTACAGGGAATCAAAATATTTAAAGATATGGTTTGGACGGTGCCTGTAGCTCAGTGGTAGGGTGCCGGCCCCATATACCGAGGGCGACTGGTTCAAACCCGGCCCTGGCCAGTTAAAACAGCAGTGGCAACTGCAACATAAAATAGCTAGGCGTTGTTGAGTGTGCCTGTAGTCCCAGGTACTTGGGAGGCTGAGGCAAAAGAATCTCCCTAGCCCAAGAGCTGGATGTTGCTGTGAGCTGTGACGCCACAGCACTCTACTGAGGGCGACAAAGTGAGACTCTGTTTCCAAAAAAAAAAAAAAGATGTGGTTTGAAGATATGTCTGGAAGTTGGTTCTGGAGGTTTGCATCTCCTGCATGTTTGTAGAGCAAGTGGCTGATGAGAGGCAGTGTGTCTCAGCAGCATGCCAGTCAGAATTCATCAGGCTAAAGGCTTGGTTTTTACAATAAATTCATTGTTAAAGTCTCATTCTTCAACTTGTTTTTTTCTCTTTTGGCGTTAATTTTATTTCACTAGGAAGGGGTTGTGGCTCAGAGTGACAGCTGTACATTGAGTGCTGCCAGAGAGGCTGATAGGGTTTGTGGAGAATCCTCTCTGAAGTGCTCTGACCTACAGGAAGCCTGTGGTGAGAAAGGCTGAGCTCCCTTTGTGTTTCTAGGACACCTGGGGGTGGGAGGTAGGACAGGGCCTGCAGTGGCCATTATGTTTTCCAGTCCTGAGTGTGGTATCATGTGCTCCCTAGGATTGTAGTGCAGTGGGCCGGGGCATCTAGGAAGGCATTTGCCTCTGCAGGGAGCGGCTTCGCATCCTCCATTCTCTGCTCATTGCTGTCTTCGCTTCCACCTTTTCTGGTGAGGGAAGATTCCAAGGCTTTGCTGACTGGGTCCCCAGGTCTCAGCACTCCTGCCCCTCCTTCTCCTCTCCTGGTCTGTCACTGTGTTCCTCTGTAAGGCGCCCTGCCTCAGCTGCCCTGTCACAGCCTCTTTCCAGCCTGTATGGCCCAAGGGAGTGTCCAGGACGTTCAATGGCAACCTTGTTCTAGTCAGTTCTCATCTTCTCCATGGCCCTCCCCCTGTGTGGGAACCTCCCTGTGGCTGTACAGACTTTTCTTTCTTTTTTTTTTTTTTTGGTAGAGACAGAGTCTCACTTTATTGCCCTCGGTAGAGTGCTGTGGGGTCACAGCTCACAGCAACCTCCAGCCCCTGAGCTTAGGCGATTCTCTTGCCTCAGCCTCCAGAGTAGCTGGGACTATAGGCGCCCACCAAAACGCCCGGCTATTTTTCTGTTTTTGCAGTTCGGCTGAGGCCAGGTTTGAACCTGCCACCTACTCGATGAGCCACAGGTGCCGCCCTGTATAGACTTTTCTGACCAGTCTGCCTCCCTTCCCCACCAACTCCAGGCCTTTGGTCTGTAACAGATTGTGTTATATGGTTAAGTTATGCTTTTCTAACACAGGTTTTATGCCTTGTGCTATCCTTGTTTTTCTGAGCCTGAAGTTTCTTTTTTTTTTTTGGCAGGTTTTGGCCAGGGCTGGTCTGAACCCACCACCTCCAGCATATGGAGCCAGTGCCCCACTCCTTTGAGCCACAGGCACCACCCATGAGCCTGAAGTTTCTAGGTGGCTTCTGTTACTCTTTTTCATGCCTTCTCTTCATGGCTCACATACCTAGGCTTCTTTTTTTTTCTTTGTTCTTTTTTTTTTTTGGGGGGGGGGGCAGGGTCTTATGTCGCCCTCGGTAGAGTGCTGTGGCGTCACAGCTCACAGCAACCTCAAACTCTTGGGGTTAAGCAATTCGCTTGCTTCAGCCTCCTGAGTAGCTGGGACTACAGGTGCCCAGCTATTTTTGTTGTTGTTGTTGTCATTTTTGTTTAGCAGGCCCGGGCCAGGTTCGAACCTACCAGCCCCAGTGCGTGTGTCTAGTGCCCTAACCACTGAGCCATCAGCGCTGAGCTTATATCTGGGCTTCTTGTGGCATATTGGTCACACACCAGCCTGTCTTAACCATTTTTGCTTTTATTTAATAAAAGACATGTCTGAATCCTTTGTGTAGGTTCTGACGCTCCTTGGTTTAGGGCTATGTGTGTTTGAGGGGTAGAGGGTTTCCCTATAAACCGTTGACTATTTATTGCCGATGACAAAGGCTTTCTGAATGACAACCAAGGCCAATGGTTAAAAACACTGACTGATGTTCGACCTCTTCATTATCCATGGGAATATTTTAAAAGGGGTAGCTCTTTTTTCTGTGTGTATATTATTCTATAATAAAAAGTTTTAAAAAGTAAATAGTTTAAAAACACTTTGCCAGTTTGCACAACAGTGTGAATATACATAATGCCACATGTTAAAATGTAAATTTTCTTTCTTTCTTTTTTTTTTATTTTGAAACAGAGTCTCATTATGTCGCCCTGGGTAGAGAGCTGTGGGGTCACAGCTCTCAACAACTCAAACTCTTAGGGGCAAGCCATTCTCATCTCAGCCTTCCAAGCAGCTGGGACCACAGGTGCCTGCCACAACGCCTGGCCATTCCTTGGGTGTAATTGTCATTGTTGTTTGGCAGGCCCCACCTGCGCTCAAACCCGTCAAAATGGTAAATTTTAATTTGTGTATTTTTCCACAATGAAAAATGAATCACTTTGCCCAGATGAAAATGGCAATAGGGAGCGTTTGAGGATGGGGACTGGAACTCACTACTGAGGTGGGGGTGGTGGGGATTAAGTCACCAATGTACATTCAAAGAGAGAGACTTTTTGCAGGTTTTGGCCGGGGCTGGGTTTGAACCACCACCTCCAGCATATGGGACTGGTGCCCTACTCCTTTGAGCCACAGGCGCTGCCCCTGAGAGAGACTTTTTGATTAACAATTTAGTTTTTGGGAATTTAAACTCAGAAAATAAGGTTTGTGAGAGATTTTACTACTAGATTAGTCCAGCTCTGAAATAGGGGAGAAGTGGTAGTATACTGAAGCCCTCTCAGCTGGAGACAGGTTGAGAACACTGTAGTGAGTCCATGTATATACAACATACTCAGCACAGACACAGTTCTTTTTTTTTTTCCTCAATACTTTCCATCCCCTTTTGGTTGAGGGCCAACTGTGTTTTCCTGAGAGGTAGTTACAAAGTGTCTCTAAGTGAAAAGACCTGGTTGTAAAGTAGCATTCTCAGCATAACTTTTCTAAAGCCCAGAAAAGCCTGAAAGGTGATTTCTTTCTTTTTTTTTTT